>CANTUR010001966.1:0-33180 GCA_947683625.1 Mallotus nudiflorus | reverse complement strand
CTTATGGACCTAACATAGGTCATATCCCTCACGACATAAGATCGAAAGATTTTAACCTTCCTCTTCGGAGCGGAAACGGACGTGGCCAAAACATATAAAGATCGGCGTAGTCGCTCATAGGGACATATCTATCCGGATAGAGGATAGTCTAGATCGATTCATAGATAGATTTCTATCCATATAGATAGGTATCTCCGTGGATAGAGATAAAGATAGGGATCCATCTAGTCACTATTTCCATTTTTTTTTTTCTTAATTCTGATTGATTGCCTTTTTTTTGACGACAAGTTTTAAATCTTAATGCAGGCAAGGTGAAATGAATTTCAATTATTACTTGCTGGGTCGGAACGTAGACGAACGAGCAGAGCCCAGAAACAGGGAAGCCCGTCATAGAGCAGTCGACTAGAAGTAGAAGACTGATGGCCTGAGAGAAAGCGGCCTCTCTCGGGAAACATGGCCAAATTTATCTTCTTTCTTTTTGATTTCGGGTTTCTTTATTTTTCTTTTTCAGGGGCCCAGAACGCTAAAGGGGAGAAACAAACCGAACCTCTAATCGACCTAGACACATAAAAAATTCTCGGCGTCGAAAGAGATTTGAGATTAGTTTACCTCGATGTGACGGAATAAGAGTAAGAGTAAGAAAGCAGCAAATCCTTCCTCCTCTGATTCGGCTTAATGAAAATAGAACTAGTAGCGGAGTTAAGTAGAGAAGACTTTCAGTTCTGCCTTAGCCATGTCTCCCTACTTAGCCCTAGCTACTTTAATTTGAATACCAGAAAATCTCAGATGCAGAGAATCGGATGTTGTGAACTTGAATAAGCCAATAACTTCGAATCGGCTGTTAGAGAATGCGCTGCTAGTCTTTGGCAGAATAGGCTGCTAGAATAGGTTGTTAAGGAAGGAAGCAATAACTCTTCTTCACCTCGAAAGGGAGCGAAGCAACTAGTTTACGGAGCAAACCGAGACTCGAAAGGTTGAAACCGTTAGGACATAACAGTTAGGAAGTGACATAACAGATATGAAGTGCAGAAAGAAGATAGTGATAATAGCTCCTATTCAAACTAGGCTGCGCCTCCCCTCTCGGGCCGTGAGTAGTACTAATGATTGATTGAGGCTTAGCCAATCCCACTAATAGCCATTAAATTAAGGGAAGTTGATTCTTTGAGTTGCCTGTGTGAGGCCAATGGCTACTTCTATTCTAAACAGTAAAGGAAGCTTTTCCATAATTGAATATCGGGTGTGTAGCCCCTATTCCATATATAATCTACGATCAATCCTCCCTAATTCAAGCACTTGTTAACCGCTCTGGTCCTCTTGCTGGAAAGCAGGACCTCGCTTACCTTTAGAGGTCAACGAGAACATATATTAGAGATATAGAAATTTTTTCATAAAGTGGCCCCGTATTTTTTATATGAATTCGAAGAAAAAGGGGCCCGTAAGCAATGAGTCTTGAGTGATGGATTATCCGCTGACCCTGAGCTACCAGATTAGGTGAGGGTGTTCTATTCTGATCTCTGCCCTTTCTTGCAGGATTTATTTATACGAATTAGCCTCTATGGCTATGTCCCTGGACCTCCTGGCTTCCCTGTCACGCCCGAACGTAATCAGAGAAGACCTGCTTGGCCCTCATCTTTGCCGTCCAAAAGCTAAGGCACTACCTTCTAGCTCATCCGGTTCAGCTGATATCCAGGGCCGATCCACTCAAATATATCATGACACGTCTGACCTTGTCAGGAAGGTTAGCGAAATGGGCGCTGCTTCTATCTGAGTTCGAGATCCCTCAAAAGGCGGTCAAAGGCTAGGCATTAGCCTACTTTCTGGCCATGCATCCTGTACCAGACAGTTCACCATTATCCGAAAAGCTCCTTTCTGAGGAGGTCAGAAAGGATCGGATCGGGAAATGTATTTCGACGGTACAACCAGAAGCCCCGACGGGTAGAAAAAGAGCAACCCTAGGGATAATCAATCAGGGATCGGCATTGTGTTTGTCTCACCAGACAATGCCATCATTCCTCACTCCTTAGCCTTAACTTAACGGAAGGATGCTCACCAGACCGAATATGAAGCTTTGATAGCAGCCCGCTTGATTTCTCCTATCTGAAATTAGAGATTGAGGACCTCACTACTAATTTCAATGTAAAAACTATTTTTCGTGATGCATATATTATAATAAAAAACCTTATCAAGGAAAATGAGGAGGAAGCCATCGGAGAGGCAATCCTCAAATACGTACTTTGACCTGACGGCTTACCGTTCTTAACTTCTAATGGGAATTCCAAGTCGTATTGTCCATCGGAACCATCAATCATAAGATTAGCCAGTCAGAAAGTCTTTGCTCTTCCAATCCAAAGCCTCATTAGCAATAAAGACGCTAGTACAAATGGGGGAAGAATCAGAACAGATTAATGAAGAAAGTTTCTTTGTCAGCCGACTTGAAGGGTGCTCTCAGTGTACCGCCATACGCACCCAGACATTAGACCAATTGTGGCTGGCCCCACAGTTTCCAGAATGTCGTTGTCATAATGTTGATCCGGCTTCTGCGACTACGGCATCCGCGTAGCTCCGAATACGCGCATTGGAGCTCTTCGCTCGGTGTCCCGGGTCGCTCTGTTGTAAACCGCTGTTTCGTCGGGCGGTGGCTTATTTTTAACACCCCCCTTACTAGATCAAACAAATAAAGCTCCATTGAATGAATCAACTTCTCCCTCCCGAACAAGGATCAATGGTTCGGGGAAAAGCCTATCTCAGTGATGTTCAAAAACGGGAAAAGCGTAGTTCGAAAACTCGCGTTAGCTCGTTTTGGACCACCTTCTACTTTTGAACCAGTTCTCGACCCCGAGCGTAGCGACCCAAAGAAAGGTGCATTGGCAGCTCGTAGTCGCGGCAAACGCACTTTGATTGTTCAATCATTACATTAATAGGGGCCTTCCAGGAATTGACCAAGCAGGAACCGGGGATCAAAATTCCATTGATTCATCTATCTCAAATAGGGAGAAAACTGAATCAAGAGGGGGTCAGCTGAGCTCGAAAGGGGTAGCCGGTCGTCGGCTAGGAGCTCTGGCCGGCAACGAAGCTAAAGCTTCACACTGGCCCACTCGCTACTTACGCGGCTAAGTTCCAACTCTATGTTGAGAAAAAAAAAGAAAAATCCCCTAACTTTCAACTATTCCAACAGAAAGGGGCAATTCAAATGCTCCATAGATAACCCCCTGTGTCTTGTTCCCGTCCAACTCACCGGGAGATCGAAGAGCGGTTTGCGCTTCGCGCCCCAACCCCCTTAACTAATAGATGCTTAGATACCTGCAACTGAATCTGTAAGCGGCGCAGGACAGGATGGACGAGAAAAGCGGCGAGAAGAAGACAAACAGAGGGAGGAAGGTTGACTAACCTGTCTATTGCCTTCCCTTTCTACTTCTAGACTGGTTCGTCGGCGGGACAGCGAGCCAAGATCCGATTCGTCAATCGACGAATCCATGCCACGTAATCTGGCAAAGGAGAAAGAGACGATGGCAACGCACTTCATACAAGGGGGAGGGGGTCCGAACAGCCTTGTACGTAGGCCGCCCACGCGAAGAAGTTCTTTTCTTCTTTAATTCCAAAAAGTCAAGCCAGTGATGGAGCTCTAGCGAACAAATCTTATGTGTTTTTCCCAGAGAGAAATGTCTTTCCACTAGACCAAGTCCGCTGCGAGCCGAGTGAACTACATTACTCAACCGAGCCGAGGCACTATTCACCAAGTGGAACTTACTTTTTACTATCTTTTCTAAGCCAAACACCCCTTCTCCTATACCTGGCTGCTTCTCGCTCACCAAAGCGTACTTCGTTTCCCGGGACGAACGGCTCCTTCGCTTTTGGTAAGAAAGCGGTTTTTTCCCTCTTCCCTGACCTTAGATGGAAAAAGAAATGCTTAAGGAAAAGGCGCCCTAGAAGCTGACGCGTCAGTCCTCTCTTATTGCCCTTATTTGAACCGGCGTAAGGAGGTTCAGTCAAGTATAGTATAGTGCGGCTTATGGTTCTAGTAGCACAAAATATAGAAACTTTACTATGCTAGTTCACTCTAGAAGACCTAGTCTGATTATAGTTAGTAGTATAGATTAGTTGGATTCGTAGAACAGAAGAAGAGCTTTTACTTTTTAATTCTATTAGTAAAGCGTTAGCACCCCTATAGAGTCAGGCTCTCTTCTGGGTAGCTGCGAAGCCTTCAATGTTGGTATGGAGACTTTGTTGGCTTCCCGTTCGCTGAACAACCCCCCTCTTGCAACACTTAACTATGCTTCAAAGGGCGAACTCCACCTATTTTTGAGCTATTGAATTAGGCGATCCGAAAATCAATCTCTTTATCACTCCCTTCTATCAGAAAAGGAGGCTTGGCTCTGAAATGGTGGTAAGGCAAGCTCTATGTATCTTAGGTAGAAGTAGACCTCGAGCTCTGTGGCTTTAAGGGATAGGGCAGGTTTGGAACCCTAACCCGAAGGGAACTATATCCTTAATCCGGGTCAGACTATCACACACGAGACTCGCCTGGGCTCTCATCGAGACCAACTCACTTCTCTCTCCTTAACATCTGGTACCATTGCTCCGCCACTCTGCCTGTCTTCTTGTGGCCGGGTCGGGTCATTCTTCACTCCTATTACAAGGGAGACCTCTCTTCGCATACCGACCCTCCAGTTAGTTCCACTTCTGGGGCGAAGCTGAGAACTCGGGAAGGGCCTGCGGTGATTATTAACATGCTTTTCCAGCTCATATCTTCCCACCTCCGGTCACATGAGCTTTCGAGAGCCCGGTCTGGATCTAAAGATTTTTTATGTATGTCTCATGTCTTTCAGCTCAGCGGGATCCAGAGAAAGACAGACCTACCTACCAGTTCTAAGTGGCAAGATCAATCAAACAAAATAGGCTCAAGAGAAGGACCAGTTTTTTTCTTCTTATATATCCCATCGTATACATCGTAATAGAACCCTTTTTTCAAATCAGAAAGTACCCTCTCTACTCTTAGGTAGGCCTGCACGTTTTAGGTTATCCGGAAGGAATGGAATGACTAATGGGATGTGAAACCTCCACAAAGAAAAAACTCCTTGGACTTCCTTATCCGTATGGCCGGCCAATCCGTGACAACCCCGAAACAAAGAGTGAAATGCCAAGCCCTTTCTCTATTAAAGCAACAAGCATGCGCTCAAAATACCTCCTAAACCCCAACCCACCTTGTTTGTGTACTGGAACAGCTACCACTTCCTTAGAACAGCACTAACTTACCGCTCTCGACTATAAGAAAATCCAAGAAAGAGAATAGCTCCATAATAAAAAACTGCCATGAATTACACACACGCAAGTAGTGGCTCGGCTAGAGGAAGAAGCCTACGCCTATGCACTACCGAAGAATGGACCTGATAGAATCAATCGGTTGCATAAGATATGCCAAAACCACTTACTGGTCTTTCCGAACAGCATAAAGAAAAAAAAAGAAGTCAAGTAGACTCGGAAAGAAAAGAGTCTAGTGAAACCCTCTCCCACCCTTTCTATCTATCCTTAGAAGTAGGGCGAGTGTCCTACCTAATTCAATGATTAGAATAATGGAGAAGGGGGAGGTCTTCAAAAAAACCTATACTCCCACTTCCCTTTATTTGAGATTTCCAAAAGGTGAGATTTCGCAACAAAATTGGGTGGGCCCCATAAAAGAAAGAGTGAGCGCTCACTCTTTGGGGAGAACCGCATCTATTCAAAGGAAATGTTTCGGCCTGCAGGAGAGGCATCTGACTTTCTTACTTACTTTCCTACTGACTGAATCACTTGAATCAGTTGAAGGAGGTTTCTACAGGAAGAGTTCCGACTCAGCGTCGGGGGGGTTCATGACGAGTGGGCATGAACTGTAACCAAACAAACAAAAGTAAGCCAACCACGAATTCCTGAACCATAAAGGCCCTGTAAAGTAAAGAGCCTCGCCTAAAGAACCAGACCCGGAGCTGAGAACAAGATCGAAAGCGCAACTTCTCATTCGAAGCATGAAAGTAGTCAGGTCACTTAGAGCCGGAAGAAGAGATAGCAGTGGCCTTATAGAAGGTTGGGGGTTGCTCGAAATCTGTCAAATACGAGTCCTTCTTTCTCTATTCAATCTACGGCCTACCTCGCCTGTGTCACAACGGCTGATCTTTTGAGTGAGGGAAGATAGCCGAAATTAGAGCGAACGAAAAAAATCTGACCAGGAGTGCCAAAGCACCTTAGTATCTTAACCTTTGCAGCCTCCACTGGAAATCGGGAATTAGCTCAAGCGAAGGGGAACTAACTTCTCCTTCTCTCTAACTCCCTTCTTGAGACAGGATTGGCGGTATGAAGAAAGAGTTGGACGTAGATTATTAGCATCCCGCCCCTAGAACTTAAGAAAGAGCCTTTCTTTTTGAGGAATAAGAAATTTATTATTACCTTAAGAACAGGACTTTCAAAAGATCTCAAATAGTAGATGTTTGCTAAGCTCTTTATGAACGAAGTGAGACTCTGACGGTCGGGTAGAAGCATTAACTTTCTGTCTATTGGCCCGTTGAGGAGGTTAACGACTACAATGAGTGAGTAGCCCCCGCTAGGAGGAGAAATCAGAGCCCCTCGTGGTTGAATTCTTGAATTCGTGCTTTCATGCCTGATTGGAGCTCATTGGCTCAGCAGGAGGAGGAGGATCGAGAAGCTTGACTTACACAGAATTGTTGAAGAGCAAGGCTGTCGCCCTCGCCCACTTTCGGCTAGGTTGCTCAGCAGGGGGAGGGTCTTATCATCTATCTCTCTGCATTTAGTCGTGATCCTTAGGCTTAGACTTTACTCATTAAGTTTTTGTGCCGGGGAAGGATAGCAGGCAGAAAGACTGAGCTTAGGTGCGTCAAGCTCGTAGCATCTGAGAATATTGCTTACTTTCCTGAAAGCTTAGTAAAGAGATTCACCCTTTGCCATTTATTGCAGTTGATTTATCTTTTGATCTTAGTTCCCCGTGGGTCCTTCAAAGCAGGCGATCTCCGACAAATCCGATGATCCCAGATCACACAAGCAAGGTGCGAAGCCTTGTTCCGTAACATTGGGGCGTAGCGGATTGACTATAGGGATAACTTTCAGGGCTAAGACGAAACCAAAAGGTTACTACAAGTGCTGTGATGAGATCTTTATTTCATTTCGGCTTAGTCGATCAAAGAGCCCTCTGTCTTAACAAAGAAAGATTTGCCAATCCTCTTAGGTTAGGAATCGATCTAGACTAGCTGCCATAAAGAGCTCAAGAGACTCGGATTAGTTCAAACGCTCGGGACCAAGGTGCGTAGCTGCTATTTCACCGGGAGTGAATCTAGCTAGGGCTATTTTCCACTAATAAGAATCTCCCGACCCGATTGTCGAAATGGTAATAAGGAAGTGGCAGCTGTCCTCTCATATCATATAAAAGAGAAAGAAGTTCTGCTTGTTCTCCCGAGTCCGATTACATTAAAATCGTTATTTTAAATGTCAAGTGTCACACCACTTTTTTCGGATCTGGGAGGCTGGGTCGGCTAGCATTGAATACGAATCTTCTTTCATTCCTCTTGTTCAAACACCCTTGGCTTCGGTAGCCTTCTCTCCTACGGGTTCTCCTCACATTACCACAGTCAGAAAGCATATCAATTCTAAATGTGTTGGATAACTTCGATCATGAGTTTATGAGCACCTTTCCCGACTTTTCCTATGCGAGGTTTCTTCATGAAGCCTTTCTCTACATGATTGAGTGTCACTAATAAGAATTTCCTTACGGATTCTGATTCTTTCTTTTTAACAGTCATTTCTAGGTTGAAATTGTTGTTCGAAGAAGGAATGGAACGAAGAGCCTCCACAGTGAAAACTTCATTGGTGTCACACAGCTGAGCGATTGGTTCTCGGGAATTAAAAAACAGGACATTCAGTAGCAGCTGCCAAAGGCTTCCCGAAACCTGAAGGCTATTTCTGCCTTCCTTCTACCTTTACCAACTACTAGCAATTACGACAACAGGTGAAATAGCTGACCTTATTCCCAAATAGCTTCTTCTTTTCGTGGCAACGGATTCATCTTCTTACGCTCCGGAAAGTAAGGGCTTTAAGTTCTAAGAATAGTTTACATCTTCTATAGCTAATAAGATCTTTCTTTTCATCGAAAGATGCGCATAATACCGTGTTTAAGTTAAGGGAATTAGGTAAGAAAGGACAAGGACCCATGGAGCGCTAACTAGTAAAGGGACCGGAACATCTTATTCTTGCAAAGAAGGCATTCTCTAAGATCGTGGTTAATCCGTTACTGGGCTTACCCATGTGCAAACTCTTAGGAATCGATCTAGATGCTTTGACTAGTGGGATAACTTGAATAGTAAGGGCTATGCGCAATCAACTGCACATTCATAGGCTCTTCCCTTCCAAACTGTCTGTCTTTCCTTCCTCCCCTTAAGACTAATAGATTGGGACCGGCGGATTGGTAAAAAACCCCTAATTCATTCGAACTGGGATGGGCTAGAGCCCTGGGAGAAGTCGTTCTTGTAGAGTCAATTGTTGAGTATTCTTTCCCAGCAGCAAGATCCATCCTTTTTCTTTCCCAGATGTCCAGTATGAGTTACTCCAGCCGCTTATTCATACTAGTAATGGAACTCTGGTGCCCGACCCTTGCAGGTATACTTTGACACATACATCTCTGTTTGAACGAGCAATTTCGATGCTTCTTCTGACCCCATCTCGCCAACCTTTAGGAAGCGATCCCATTCGTAGGAATCTCCACTCGAGAAAGACCATTCACCGAAGCAGAAGCGCCTGATCCCACTGGATCTGAGGTACATAAAGATATTTTTCAGCTTGCCTTTACATGGAAAAATCCCATTCCTTAGCTGAGGCAGGTCGGTATGCCGATGCGTTCATAATTCAGTAGACAAAGCGGGCCTAGATTGCAAGTTTTTACCCCCGGGGATGTGCTTTCATACTTATGGCTGGCGGATTACTCTAGAAAGGATTCCCCTCGAAAGGAGAATTAATACCATTTTAGGTAGCGAGTCTCTGTTCTCTTGAATAGGTAGGCTCAGTACGCTAAGGAAGCTTGATCTGCTTAGGGCTCACATTATCACTACCGGAACTAAAACCTTAGTTTCCTTCAGTCGGGATTCTAGTTGATGAAAGACTTTTTTCGCTAATTGAGTTGAACGCTTTCCCTTTCTTTCCACATCCCGGACTCGTTCGGTCTGCCCGTTATAGCGGAATGCTTATCGCAATAATCTGGTGTTGGTTTTTTTCATATTGGAACGGAGGATGAGTAGGACCTGTGCCCGTTCTAGGTTGAGGCTTCCTCTTCCAGATCATGTTTCAATGAAAGAATTTCGTATGTATGGTATGGGGAAGGGGAACGTAAAGCTGATACCTCCCCGAGTTCTCACTCTTTTTCTTCCTGTTATCTAGCTTCAGGATGGACAATAAAAAGTGCTAACTACTTAGATCCCGCGATATGACCAATGGTAGGATTGGGCCTGAGCTGCTCAACCTTACTTGCTTTAGGATTTAGCTCATAAGTACACCCGGAATATCTATCTTATATTCGATCAATTCCTTCGGCTGCTAGCTTCGTCCACAGCCACGCCTAGTAGCTAAAGGTTTCACCTAGGAGTATGGCATTGAGGGTTGCGGGGCATGTAGCTTCTTTGGATGGTTCCTTCTTGTTGGAGGAAAGGTAGATGGTAGCGATCCCACACCCGGAGCGAAAGGTCATTTGAGTTCCATAAAGGGATCCCTTTAATAAGCTGTGAACTGAACGTGGTCAGCATTAGATTCATTAGAGTAGGGAGGGGAGCTGCTCTCTCTTAGCGACTCGGAACGAATCAGAAAACACGCCTTTTATTTTAGAAAGAAGTTGGCCCGAAACTCAAGGGGTAGAACCCTATTTCAGTCAAGAGATGTACGAAGAGGGAGCTCAACCGTAAGGATAACCTACTGTAGAGGGAATTATCAACGTAAGGGCATTCATAAGTTCTTTCTTCTATTAGATAGAGAATTAGAGAGGAGTCGAGCTCAGACTTCACAATGGATAACCAAACTAACGAGAACGGGGTGAGAGAGGTGCTCTTAGAAGCTTTGAGCGAGGTAGCGAAGGTCCTATGTGGGACCGCAAGAGTCAAGGAGAATGAGGGCTCCCTTTTCTCTTCGAGAGTCCCCCTATGTTGGAGAAGGATGATCAAGGCCTATAACAGCGCTCCTTTCTTATTGAATTGAAGAACATCTATCCGTTCTTATCTAAAGCAAGGAGGGGGTTCAGAGCTATAGAAGGAGCCTCTGTCAATGCGAGTCAGTGGTAGGCGAGGTCTCACTATTTATTCAGGGGTAGGCCCCTAATGCCTTCGGTCTTTCTATCAATCAATGGGGAAGGAGAGCAGCTGCAAGAAATCGTCGAAAAAGCAAGACTCTTGCATGGGTACATGGATCAAAAGCAAGTACTCCCGCAGCATGGGATGAAGCCAATATAGTCTCGTTAATCTTCCTGGCCTTTTCTCAAATCTACCTGATTAGAAAGATAAGGCGCCTTGACTTAGCCACCTTCAGTTCCCGAATTGAAAAAAGAAGGATCTCCGGTTTCAAAAGCCCTAGATATAGATGTCCGGGAAGTGCTTCCTTGGATTAAAGCACATTCCGGGAGTGAAAGGTCATAGGGCTCATAGACATTCTATATTTCCGATTTTTCCTTTATGGTAATAAGGGGATCATAGATCTCTCTTTTCAAACAAAGTTGGCAAAGTGAGAACGCTGGTTCCGCAATAACCAAATCAATCCAATTCTCAAGGGGAGAGGGGTCCGTATCCATTTTGAGACTTAACTTAAGGATTGAGGGATCCCTCAAAGGACCGGGTTCAGGCTCAACCAAGTCTTCGTCCACTTTTTCTTGCTTGAACCAGATCCATGCCTTGGGCTTGAGTCCCGGCTTCGGTAGGAGTCCAAACAGCATTATCCATTTCTAATTCCTAATCATCATATATATATATTTACTATTGTGTTCTCGAAGACAACTTATAGCAGGCTCGAGAGACCTCTCCTTTCATTCCTCGATCCGGTTGGTGATGACCAACTACCCAGTCCGATGTCTGGTTCTTCTTCCAGATATTGGGGGAAGACCAGCTTAGCCTGCTACATCAAAGATGAGTTATTCAGTTTCTTCTTTCAGTGTCTATGCCCGTAACCGGATGCGGCTGGCGAAGGAATGAAGCTACGAGCCTAATCTATGGTAGAGCTGGACAGGTCAGGTCGGGTCTATTCCTTCCATAAGGTAGGGTGGGTCAGCTAGTCTTTTTCTCCTTGATGGGATGGGTACCCAAGTTGACATCTTCAGTGTCTTCGATGATGGCTTTTGATTTTTCTTCAAACCTCTCGAATACACGTTAAATTTATTCTGAACTAGAGGGCTTAAAAGCGCCTTGGCCTCATGTATTCTGCTTCCCACCGCTTCTGAGTAGGGAGCTACCCTTGATTTTTTTGGGTTTTGGCAAAATATGAGGGGTAAGAGTCCGAAGGAGAGAAAGAAGTCTTGGAAAAAGGACTTTCATAGAGAAAAGAGGGATTTCGTCTGTCTTGTCTTTTAAGCAAATAAATAGGCTAAGGTAAGTATAATAATAAACATCAGTGCACCCCAATGAGTCACCTGCTGAAGGTGGTCCAACCAAAGCTACTAGGTAACGGGCATCTATATTAGAAGATGTATGAAGCCCGGCATGGCATGCCATCACTCTTCCGTTGTGAACTCCGTTTCACTCGTTCGTTTAGTCACTAGTTCTTGTTCCCTTTCTGACCAGGAAAGTACACCAGCATATCTATCCCCTCTGCTAGCTGAACCCAACAGCACCCACATTCAAAAGCCCTCAGTAACTCTTGCTAGATTGGTACTGATACGCTCAGACTGGGCTCAACAGCATAGGATCTCCATTGACCGACTCCTCCCCTTTCCATAGATCCTGCCCAATGGGATTAGCATGACTTTAGGATCCTTGGGTTTGGTTGACCTTTATACAGGTCTCGGCGAATAAGAGTTCCCATTGTCCATTGTTACGCGATAGCCTAGGAGTTTGGCGGCTCCAAACCAGGAAGATCTGGGATTACGGGCACCCCAATTTCACATTGAAAATGCGGGGGTTATTCACTTGGTGGAGAAAGTGGGTCAAGCCCTTTCTTCCACTTCTGTATTTCTGGCCCGGATAGTTCTTAGTGAGGGGCCCTTCTCGATTGATTCTCAGGAAAACGGCTCTCCAAGGCGGGCATCTTGATCAAAGGCTCCCACTCACGCTACACCGCTGGCTGTATAGGAGGACTTGTGGCACAATGATTTCCAATACTTGAAGAGGAGTCGAAGTGAATGCCGATAATTCACCAGGTCTTGGACGCGCCTTCTTGACTCGTGTGGGAGGAGAGATAAGGGATATAGAGGGATGGAAAGACTTCAATACTTCTGGTTCAGGCATTTTCTAAGAAAGCTTACTCTAAGACGCTCATTGACCTTGAGCTAGCTAGAAAGGAATGGAGACTGGAATTCATTAGGCTTTGGACACTGGGGTATAGGCAGGCTATTTGGCTATAATCTTCTTCCTTTCTATCCCTTGATGTGAGGAAAGGGGAAGGGATCGTCATGCACTGGCTTTCCTGTAGCGACAAAGAGCCCTTCTTACTTCTTAAAAAGGGGAGTACCAAACCACTAAGAAGAAAGTAGGAGCGGCCGTAGTAGAGCATCGAATCAGGAGATGCCCGCTTAATCGCTCGTGCGCCATTGATTACTTAAAGAGAATGTCCACCGCCTTTCGCTCCCGATTTGGTCTTTTGACTTCCCCTTTGCCCTTTTAGAGAGAGGGGTGGAGTCTCAACTACCACAGGAGATGCTCTAACTTTCCAAATGAATGGGAGCAGTCCGGAGACCCGGCCTATTCTTACTAACTAAACAAAGGAAGTACAAGTCCCAAGAAGAGTCCGTTTCCTGTGTTATGAAGAAGAAGTCCTATCGTTACGTTCTCTCTTCACGAGGATCTTTTATGCGCTTTCTCTTTCAACCCCTCTTCTCTCATAGTGGTGAAATTAAGGCTCTGTCTTTCTTCTTTTTATTGGGTCTTACTTCCTTGCTAGTTACTACTTCCGCAGAAGGAAGTCAATCAAGAAGGACTTGTTTTGACACGCTAGCCCCAGTGTTCTTGCTGCCATTCCTCTACATTGGACTCTTAAAGGACTAAAAACTTGCTCTGACTTTCATTCTTAGACCAAGGTCTTCCCCACCCCTGAACGGGGAACAGGCAACAATCCCCTTATGATTGCCAGCACTTCCATCTTCTTAGGAAAACCCTCCGCCCCCTAAGAACAAGAAAAGACCTGCTACCCCATCTTCCACGAAAACAGAGTATGATTTACTTTTAGGAGTGAATCACTCGCTATCAGCATCTTCTTCTTTAGGCTGCCTTGCCCATTACCGCACACGCGGGGCTACGGTACCAATCAATCAGTTGAGCTAGGTTGTCCTTTCTTCCAGCTTTGAGGGTTCTAGCCTAGAAGGCAGAAGTGTCAATGCTTTTCGCTACTAAATGTCCTTTGTTATAGGAGAAAGTCGTTCTCATACCCCGATACCGGTTTTTCTTCCTCTGGATGTTAGGGTGGCATAAGTGGGAATCCGTGTCGCTACGGTCAAGCCAATGAATGTCCATCGGTCTATCTACGTACCGTACCTTCCATCGTAAGGAAAATATCTTCTCTTATAAGCGCGTTTGAGGAGCCCCATCTTTCGTTGTCTTTGCTGAATGCCCGTTATTCGGGGCTTTTTCCATTCTACCAAAAAGTTTTGCCAGCGTATCCCACTGCTTATCGTCAGGGCTCCCTCGCTCGCCCTCGACATGTGTTGCGAATGGCTCTGCTCCTAACGGAGTATCCTGTGGATTTGAGCCTCTCTAGAGGACTTAGCATTGCCTGCCCTCTCCAGTGTCCAAAAAGGAAATGCCTCGCGCTGAATGACTCCACCCGTACTAGCCAGATTACAGGACTCCTCTTTTTAGCGTAAAGAAGTTTCGTGTAAAGGAGAGAAGGAATAGAGGCGACAGACAACTAGTCGAAGGGAAGGCAAGAAGCGGAAACCTGTAGGCTAGATGACGTAGCAGAGACCAATCCAACTAAGGAGACCAATCATACCCAGATCCGGCCCAAGCGGACACGGTGATTAGACGTTGAGCGGAGCTCTTCCTGCGGTCTCACAGTTTAGGTTCTTGCTTCACCTTAACCTTACTACATATGGCATGTGAGAGGAGTGCAAGATCCCCGGGCGAGGGTAGTCGAAATTTGGGACGTAGCTAAGGCTTACGAGGGATAATGTCCCCTAGCTCTCTCCCGACTGAACTCTTTGTGATGAAATCGATTCCTAACAGCGGATTCTCTGCATCTAGGGTTCTTGCTTTAATCGGCGTAAGGACTGCTTTCGATGGCAGTCAAGGATTGATTTCGGAAGGGGGTGCCTAGTCTAATGGGCGCTTGCATCCCTTAGAGTCAGATGAATACTTAATCTATCCACGAGCAGAGAAAAGGCTAATGGAGGACAAATTTGCCACGTTAAAGCTAGGAATCCTAAACCTAAACCGTAACTCCTATCGTATTATTGCTAACAGCCAAAGAGCTCCTTCTTGCTAACAGGGCAAGGGCATTCGATGCAGCTCCTTCTCTTGCATTTGACACCGTTATTGATTCATTTCCTGCAAACAAGCATTCTATTCCGAAAGTGCGGATTCGCAAGCAGAACAGCCTAAGACAACAGGGTTTACGAACAGGGGTTATTCCTGTATGGATGTAACTTTTGCTAGTCTGTCTCGTAATTCAAGCGTGAAAAAAGAAAAGAAGTGCCACTAACTTCTTTCGATTTCGAGCATCAGCACCGGATTCAATAGCAATTGCAGGGGATTCTTGTCCATCTAAAGCAGGAAGTAGACCAGCCGTCTGAAGCCTTCCCAATTTCCTAACGAAGTGACTGCACCAAAAGAGCACACAAAGCAAAGGAAGGGACTCACCAATTGAGGATTAAATCAAGCATTTAAGACATACCAGAACCGAGGTCTTTGTCCCCCAGTTCACGACTCAAAAGAGTTCAAACTTACAAGTGCTAGGGCTTATAACGTTACGATACTGGGGTCAGAACCTTATCGCATGGGATATTCTCACAAGCAAGAGGTTCAATGGCACCAAGAGCCTAAAGAAAGGCTCTCCTCGGACCATAATAAGATGTTTTTCTCCCCCTAGACCAGTAGAGGTAGCAGTCTCTTCTTAGACTATGGATTTTAGGTCAAAAGCAAGTGAGGTTGAAAGCGAGCAAGTTGGATTCCTAACTCCTTAATCCATAGCAGGACGGGGACTATAAAGTGCTGATATTATTTCGATAAATGGCACTCAAACGGAATGGTTATAAACTGACACTGAAAGGAGATCTCAAAGAAGAGGTCGAGGCCCCCCGGTTATGAAGACTCTATTCATCCAGACTATTTGTGTAAGCTTTCAAAGGCTCTCTATGGACTCAACTCAAACAGGCTTTGAAAAATTCAGCACAGCACTACTAACATTAGATAGTAGTTCAGCTGGATCACACCTTATTTGTTTGTCAAGCGCTCTCAGGTATATTCCCATTTGTATTTCACAAAAATAGAAATATTACCGGCAATGATTCTGCTGCTATTCCGAAGCAACGTCTTGGCAAGCAGTTTCATATGAAAGATCTGGGTCCTCTAACCGGGATTGAAGTTTTTCGGTCTCCAGGTATGCATCTAACTTAAGCAGAAGTATGCCATGGATCTTCTACCATGGAATGCTTCACAGGTTGCCCTGTGTGACTCCAGCTTAATGCCAAGCTGTATTCTCATGATGGTGAGCTGCTATCAGATCCATCGGCCTATAGGAGTATGTATGGTGGGTGGTCTCCAGTACTTCACTCTGACTCGCCCAGAGATTTCGTTTGCTGTTGGACTTGTAGACAAGTTTATGCAGTCTCTTCGGGTCTCTCATTTAGTAGCTGCTAAATGTATTTAAATATTTCTAAAATAAAATGACTATTCTGGAAACCTTGCTACCCCTATTCTATTAGTCAAGCTTGGCAACCCCTACCTCTTAAAGCTGAAGTAAGGTATTAATGCTGGTGATGTTACAGATCATCGCTCCACTACTGGCTTTTGCGTTTTCTTCGGTGACTCTCAACTATCTTGGAAGAGCAAGAAAGAGACAGTGGTTGCTCGCTCTAGTGCAGAAGCCGAGTAAAGGGCTCTTGCTGATACTACATCAGAGATTATTTTGTTGCGATGGATATGGGAGTAACTTTTTCTGGGCCTACTATTCTCTTTTGTGACAACAAGAGTGCTATCCAAATAGCACACAATGATGTGTTTCATGAGTGATCAAAACAAATCGTTACTCACTTAGGGCACTTCATTAGAGAAGTAAAGAATTAATTATCGAAAATAAGGAGACAATTTTCCATTCTCCCAGTCCAAGGGACAGGATCCCAGGCTTTTGAAGCTTTTCCAAGGTGCGTCCTATCGTATATAGGATAAAGAATGCACTTAGGAGCGATCTTTCCCACCTTCTGAACCTCCTTATCAGGCTAACCAAGTCCAGTCAGAGGTACTGGATAACCAGTTAGTTGGGATTAGTCGTCGTTCTCATCAGGAGAATAATAGTCAGTACAACTTTGAAACATAAAACCCTATACATCGACACCTTTAGTGCTGCTACGCTACTTAAGAATGCCGACTACAAAGTTGACATCAGCCGCCTTCAGTCCAGGAGAGAAGGGCCTCCCCGGTTTCAGAAACTGTCACCGGAACTATGCGCCGTCTTATTCCCTGCTGCGATACCGACTACGGCAGGTTTGGCATCCAAAAAAAGCCCGGCTCCGTTGCATCATTCGTGATCCTCCGCGAATTGAAGCCTGCCATCTTTCCGAATCGATCGACTACCCCCAGCTGTCATGACCCGACTGGGTCTTTGGTAGTCCAACTACTAAATCTATAGAGATGCCTTCCCAAGATCTCTTCGGTACGGGTATGGATACACTCCTCTTGCCACTTTTTTCTTCCTGACAAAGACGAAACGCACCCTAAGAGCTCTATCTTGCATTAGGGAGTCGGGGTTCTCCTACACCACCCTACTGTTTGTTCATAGGGGGTCTCCAACCATGCGGAAAAGCCACACAATCGCAACAGGCACGATGTTCTCACAACCCGGAGTAGAGTTATATGGATTTCATTATTTATGACTGACATTCCTTCCAGTCTCGAAGCAATGTGGTATAATCTCTGTTTCCTCCGTTCGGTAGGCGGACTAGAACTATAGAGTAGGCGAGGAGAACTGTCATATAGTATATTATTATTTGTTTTATATCATAGTTTGAAAAAGTATACTCCACTCCCTTAGACTCGTTACGCAACACGACTGAACTCGTTGGTTCACGAAAAAACTCCAGTCCACCTCAGCCTGCGATAGCAAGAGGAACACGACAAAGGGAGTCAATGAACAGCAGCCTTTGGGAGAAGACTTGCTGAAGCAGATCCTCGCGGTAGATGTCCCAGTGACGTCAACTCAAGGAACATTCGAGGGGGCCTTCACGCTGCACCCTAACACTAACTTGAGTTTATGTTGCTTGCCACAATCCTATGTATGAAAAAGTAACACCAACCAATACTAGCACTAGCAGGGACTCATTCCTCGCTTGCTTATACTTGCTTACTAGTAGGATTGTTTCTCCCTTCACTAAGCTTGCTTAGATTGGACTCCTTTCTATCTATCTCAAATCCTCAGCTTGTTTGTAGTGGTTAATCGCCCCGCCCCATGTCCTTCTTCTTAAGTGAGGTTTTTTCCACAATTCCAGCGAGATCAAACCTTTCAAAAAAGGCATAGCTCTTGCAAACCCGAAGAAAAGGAAAAAGCGAATCCCGACTCAGGAAAAAATCCATCAATCAATCAATGGGGCAAGTCGAGGCATGTCTTCTTTCTTTCAAGCAAGACGAGTTAGCTCCTTTCTCTAAAAGATGAAGAGAACAACTTTAAAGGGTTGGACCTGGCCTGGCTACTGTAAGTTTGATGCCCGAGGACTATAGTCAATCTGGTGGCTTTCTATGAGTAATGGACCATACAAAACAAGATCGGAATTGGACTGTCCTTCGTGGACGAGATCTTCTTTTCGACCTTCCAGTTGACCTTCTCAATGACGGTTGCCTGAGAGTTGTCTTGGATCGAACTACTACCTACTGGGCTTCTGAAAACCACGGAGGAATTGGTCCCAAGAAGAGAATTCAAGATGGTAGTCCCGGCTTGTTGAGTCGATCAAAAAGACTAAATTTATCACTGTGCGAGTCAGAAAGAGCGAACCGAGATCCAGGATCCTGCCATGTGAATGAGACTGCCCTTCGCTCGCCTACGTGATCCAGTTCTTCTCTTCCTTCCGGGAAAGCAAAAAATCAATGCATCTTATCTCAAGTTGAAGAGTCAGAAAGCGAGGGGAAGAAGGTAGATGAACTAATCTCAATTAGGCTTATTCGACTTAGACTTCATTCTCACTCTACATACTTTTTTGCGACTGAACCAGACTGTACGGTACACCTTCTTCAAGATCACAGGGATAAAAAGTCACCGTCTACTCGTAAAGGAAAGCCTATGCCTATGGAAAGGAAAATCACGAAAAGCGATCCATATGATTTTAAAGAAAGGCTTGCCTATACGTCTTTCTAGCGTACGCGCGGTGCCTTTATATTCTTATCTTTCTTTGTTTGTTATAACCCGGAGCTACATCCCAGAATAAATGTTGAACTCCTCGCTAACTGCTCTATTCGCTTAGTGACTTGCCTCAGGTATTACTCCTATATCATTGGTTGCCGCTGCAAAGCTTCCTACAACAAGGATAGGAATCTGCTTCTAAGGCTGTCTGTCACAAGAGGCACTCTCTCTCCTCACGTCACCTATCCTTGCAGCTCTACTTCGTCCCCTCTCTATGATCTCAAAACCCATTTTGTGTCCTGGTACTGGAAGCCGCAGCTGACCTGGCTTATCTTTCTGATCCGCTAGTACCGAACTGACCTGCCGAGCATACGAAAAGGGGAATCTTTCTTTGAACCCGAAACTACCGCAAGTGACTCTTCTCTGTGCAGTGCCAACAGACCTCCTCGCTTATTGACTTTTTCCACAGATCTTTAGAGCGAACCTATATCTATATAGGACAAAAGGAACTTCACTAACGGCACCTGACAAAGATCACTTCTCTCAACTACTTTACTTGAGTCCCAGTACTGAAAGACGTCACTTCAGGAGAGAATCTGAGAGAATAGCAAGGCGCCGAAGGAGTCGACTCTTACTACGGATCTCCCCTTCCTTATGGCAGGAGGTTTCAAACATATTATCTTGTATTAAAAGTCAGTTCATCCCCCCGTTCATTTATTGACTTACGTTCCGGGCTTGTCGAGGCCAAAACTCATTGAAATGAGACTCCGATCCGCCCGAACTTCGGTGTCCAGAGGATCCATCTCTTCGACGGGCTTAATGAATAGTAATTGGTAAGGTCTATTTTGTCCCTCAGTGGTATCCTCCTTGCCTGTTTTGACTTGCCCATTCTTGGGATGGGAGTCGCAACGAGACCGCAGAGGAAGGCGTTGTCACGAAACCCTCCCCTCCGGGATAGAATAAATCCTAAGTGGCTTCTTGTGGCTTTGGGGTATCTGAACCATTGGCATTCTTGTTCGGATGCTTGAATCTGTTATTTACGGCAAACCTTGACCGTAGTTCCCATTCCCTTCCTCGCTAGCTGTAGTTGATTGTATCAGGAGTTTTCTCCCTAAGAGCTTCTTTCCTTTCAATCGTAATATGTTTGATACCTCTCTCTTTTCCTATCTTAGATGAGTGACTCTGGAGTTTAGCCTTATAGTGAATGCCTGAGAAGGGAGGCTCTCGTGCTTCACTGGATAGAAGCACCAGTCTACCGCTTTCAATGCAGCGAGACTTCGCCGATTGAGAATATACTTTGAATAGATAGTAACAAGAAGGCATTTTTACTCTATTCCTAGTGGGCTTGGAAGAAAGCAGAATATCCTTCGGGTAACCATATGGTTAGTGGGCGGTGTGGTTTAATTTAAAGTTCCAGGGTATAGGAATCCATCTTAAACAGAAGCAAAGTCCCTTTCATGGGTAGTAAGTAGGCTGAAAGCCATTAAAAAAGGGCAAGTGGGGGATGTTCCACGAGCTACTTGTTTGAAGTCTTTTTCCATTTCTAGGTAAGAGAAAGAAAGGAGAGACTTCCCAAGCATGAAGCATGGGTCTTTGATCGATGGAATGCTTGCTGTCAGCATCTGTTACTGGACATCTTGCTTGAAAGTCTGTTCCAAGCACCAAATCTTTCGCTTTCTTTGCTTTTCCTCTGTCCTTTGCCCTATCAGAATCAGTATCGGTTGATTCCTTCCGAGAGGAGGAGGCTTTTTTGTTCGCTTGCTTGCTGGCAAGCTCTATACCGACCTTGGCTAATTGAGGCAATTTCTAAAGCATTTAGTCTCGCTAGCTATGCTAGCTTCTTTGGTATGGCTAGCTTGTTTTTTGGTGAGGTATTGCCCTGCCATTCTTCCTTTTCTGATTCACTTTAACAAGCCGTTTTTCCACTTGCTTCTTGTCCGAAAGTGCCACAGCTTCTTCTTTCACAGCAAATGAAATACCAATTGCAGCAGATAGGCATTCAGTTAGCTTTCATCGGATACGAGAGCAGGAAGAGCATCTATTCCATCAACAGTTAAGTCATTAGTCCCATAGCCTATTCTTTCTTTCAATTGTGCAATCAGTTCTCCCGCTTGGCTCAATAGCCGGAGATGAAATAGCGAGGGTTACGTTCACATTTCTAAGAGCGGTTCTTCCTCCATCAGATCCGGCATAATCAACAGGAGAGAGCCAAGCAAGGGATACGATCACACCAACAAGACCAGAGCTAGGATAAGATCTGATTCAATAGCTGCCTACTTTGGGCATGAATGTGCAGCTACTTCTTCTTCAATTGCTAACCTATTCTGTCCGTGGCTATCTTGACTATTGATCCTTCCGGCTTAGCCTACCTTATCTTCTATCCCGCTGGTCGTATCTCTCAAGAGTTAAAATCTCTCTCCCCGCAACTCTTAGCAATACAGTAACAGTAATAGTCATACGCCAAATCGGAATATTATTGATATCCCAATAGTCTCAATTGCATCGATCCTCTACGCCGCTCTCTCCCGACTGAACTATTGGTGGGAGGCCTAACGACTGCTGTTGAGAAGAGGAATTGTTTGATTCAGACGATTCGTTCACATCGGCGAGATAAAGGCTCTTTGAAGGAAGAATGCGCTCTTAGTAGTAATCCTTTCCTATGCAGAAGACGATCTGCGGCATTCAACTGAATGAAGATGGCATGAAGACGATTGCTGCTCCCCTTGCTTACCTTTTGGCACTATAGGAGCTATAGAATTGACTTATTTAATCTTACCTATCTCCTTAGTCTTTCACACTAAGCTCTTCAAACCTTGCTTGAAGGCATTCGCCATTCACATTCAGGTCAGGCATTGAGTAATTGGTAAGGTAAGTCAGTCAGTCTCTTGATCACCATGCCCTCATCTACTTCCGAAGGAAGGGGGAATCCGTGGTATATATAAGATGTATGAATCTATGAATAAGAGTGAATCCCGAGAGAAAGCACTACTTCTTTTAGTGCTGTTGGTATTCGTAAGTCAGCTGGGTACTATGCAACGTCTTCTTTCTTTTTTTTATCTTCATCTATTCCATTATTCTTCATTTACTAAAAGTAGTAATTCAATTAGCAATCGAGTTCTAATCAGCTAATTACTGTGAAATCTAATTCAAATTGATGTCCCACCTATCAAAAGTGGGGTAATGGCTGGGTGTTCCAAGGATCTCTAATTTTCTTATATAAACACTAAAACCAACTAGTAATTGGTTGAGCGTATATGCGCCAACATTACATTTTTCCTAAAAACTCTTCAGTAAGAAACGATATGCGAGAGTACTAATAAAGGACAGAGCGCTGGTATAGTTACAGCTACTGTGTTGACTGTAACTATAATACGAGAATTCATTTTCATTAAGCTTCCACAATCGATTCGTGAGCACAGACGATTTGATAACAGAGAACAGTAACTCTTTCTTAAAGGGCGAAAAAAGAGAGAGCGTGACTCTTCTTTAGAAATTCTCAGTCTAGTTCGCCACAAGGCATGCAAGCGAGGAGGGCTAGCCCATGTGGAATAAAGAAGTCAAGCTGCAGGCACTCGATAACAACAAGAGAAAGTCCAGTCAAGGAGCATAAAGCCAATCCCACCGGATTCATTCAATTAGAAAAAACCTTCCTGCTTTGCTACTCCAATCACTTCCCACTACCAAAAGGAAACAAGGGGTAGAAAGTTACTTGTTCATTTATGAAATTATAACCGTTGAAGAAAGTAGTGGGAATGCGTCTAGCGCCCTAGACCGGAGACTCAAAGAAAGCACAACTTCCGGACTAACTACGTAACAACCCATTCCATACCAGATTAAGCCCCTCATCATAAAATGATACAGGCTAAACCGGGAGGAGTAGGTAGAGTTAGCTTCCGAAGGGGCTGCAATTGTGGAATAAAAGGACGGGCTGGTAAGAGCCTTTTTTTTTCCACAACTGATTCTTCTGGTTCAGACCCATTTTGCTATACGGGTCAACTCCCTAAGCCGAAAGAGCTTACACAGGTCTTCCGTAACTTTAATACGCCCCTAGGAATTAGCAAATTAGGAAAAGTAATAAGAGAGTCTTTCCGGATATTCTGGCACTTACTTCTTCCCCGGAATCGGGTACTGACTTAATAATAAATAAGATTCTATCCCAACACGTACTTTAGATTCTTCCATTGCTATCAGCACTAGGACTTTTTTCTGCTAATAGAAGACTTTCTATATCGGGATCAGGCTCTTCTGTAACAAGAACAACAAGGGAATCTGACTTAGTTGCTTATACCTCTGTGCCTTACTCTGTGGTAGCAAGGTTTTAGGTTTTTTCTTTCCTAACCTGCTAGGTAGCTCGATTCTTCCCCTTTGACGAAACTGGGGCTTGAGCTTGAAGCTGATTCCGATGATTCCTAACCTAATGGGACTGCCTTTTGTTTTGGGCGTAACATTCAAAAATATCAGCTCTCTCTTTCTCTGATTCTGATGTCAGAGCCAGTGGCAGCAATCAATGTCACTATCCACTACTGTTACAATGCCAATAGCAGGAATGGAACGACCTATGTTGTAACGGAGGAGAGAAGGTTACTACTATATAAGTAATTAATTATATAAAAGCTACTCTTTCACCCTAGGCTTCTTACTTGGCCAAATTGAATTCCCGAGTTCACATTCTTCTCTCCTTACTATAAGTAGGCAAAGCCTTCCCCTTAAGTGAAAGAAGGAAGATGGAGCAATAGAGTCGGTAGAGCCAGTAAGAACATTTCTTCTATATGGCCTTTTTCTTAGCGAGAGATGCCGTGTAGCCCGAGCGCTTAGAGTAGGTAGCTGAGGTATAGCTAATTTCTCCGTCTCAAGACCCCCTTTCCTAGCTTAGTGCTCTGTACTAACAGAAAGACGACTATGGATGCTTTGTAGCGAAAACATTTCTATAATAAAAAGAGATAACGTCGTAGAGACACTGCTAATAACTTAGTAGTAATATAAGTAGTAGAATATAATCAGAAGGACTGGACTTTCTTTCCCGGTGTGTGTCCCAGCTTTCTCACGCACTAATGATGCCAGTTTCAATTTGATCTGCGATGCGATCACCATAAACAATGCGGCATACAGCCCCAAGAGTGAAATTCTTGCCCCCTTTCAATTGTTAATAATGTATGTTGCAAGCTAGCCCTCCTCTAGTACGCATTCAATCTTGAGCATGAAAGTCCCATTTTTGTCTTAGAAGGATTTTGATTAGAGCTGAAACCCGGCATTGAGATAAAGGCGAGATCTTAATAGGCCGACTTAGCTTAAAGGAATTGCGAGTGACGAGTAGGAGGGCCAACGAACGGGCTTAATCATTTCCCGTTCCATAAGGGCAGAGCTCTCTCTTCTATTGATCCCAAAAGAGCGCATTCGCTTCCTCCTCGTACATTTCTATTAGATGCTTGAATGTCGGAGAATCAACTTCCGCACCTTAATAGCTAAAGGCTGGAGCTATTCTTTTCTTTTCACACGTTTCGTATACATAACCCTATTCTTCTTTGTTTTTAAAAGTGGACATCGAAGGAGTAATGGTATTCAATCTAAATAAATATCTTCTTTTTTCTTGTGGGAGTCTGTATAAGTCAGTGGTAGATAGCAAAATCGAGTTTTAGTTCTCCTTGCTATCGGTACAGGTGAGTTTCCCTTCAAGCCAAGTCAGAGCCAGTTGCTTTTCCTGGTCCTTTCGAAGCAGATATTCCCTAGGACCTTGGGATAACTTTCATCGGCCTTCTCCTTCTACTTGGCATTCCTTCTTTCAATAGTCTTAGAGCTAGGATAGGAGTTAAGTGGAGAAGTAACTAGATCTCCATAGCTTTTAGATTCTTTCACTCCTAAATCAAGAGGCTAAACCCTCACCTCTCTTCTATTCTAATTGTTGCGGGTTCTGAATGGACCCCTATCCATCATGGGCTAGCAGGTCTCCCCCCATGATCCGAACCACTTTTTTATAGCACAAGTGGCATAGGCCCACCCCAAGATCCTTTCATCTTGGAACTTGATGATCAAAAGGATTGAGGAGTAACGGAAGAGAGGCTGGCTTAGAACTTGGGCTAGACGCAAATACCCTGGCTTGCGCCTGCCTTGACTGTCGAAATTACCTTCTTGAGAGTTCTCTTCTCCAGCAATAGAATATGAGATACTCATGCTCTGCTTGAACACTTTCCTGATGGCAAAGTTATGGATTGAAAAAGGGTAAAGAAACTTCAACTCAAAAGCAAACTTCAGAGAAAGGACTAGCAATGGCTTAAATAGAACTCCCAGAGAGAAGGAAAGAGATTACAAAAACTGGCGCTTGGATGGAAGGAATTATATTATGACTGGCCTCACCCTCTTTATTGGCTCCTCTGGATCGGTAACCTCGAGAAACCCGGGAGAACTCTTCTTTTGAGAACTTCACGTGTTGAACTCCAAGCCTAATATAAAAGCTCTATTCAAGCCCCAGCCATTTTGACTCCTGCTCATTGGAAATCTTCCTTACTGCTTGCCTTGAGAGAAACTCCTGCTTCAAAGGGATCCTTACTTGCTGGATTAAAAAAGACTACAACAGGAACTAAAATTTGATAGCCGGGAATGGAATCATTCATTTTCTAAAAAGACATCTCTCACTTGCTTGTGTACTGGCACTCTCTGGAAAGGCTAAAATCCCTACCCTAAAGGGTCAGTTTTGGAAAGTGGAGGAGGGGCTCCTTTCCATTCAGGGGAAGAATATATGACAATTGCACTGAGAAAGCAATATCAGTCTCAAGGGAAGTTAGTACTTTCATCAGCGGCTGAATATGATCAAAAGCTTTATTTAACTCCAGCGAGTGTAATACCTGAAGCGAGCTATAGAGCTGCTTCGAGGGGATAGGCGAGGTATGAGGATAGTTTCACTCCCACAGGTAGCTCGAAACTGGAATAGACCTCCCGCTCCAGGGTAAATCCATCTAGGTAGATCTACCAGGAAAGATGCTAATAAGAGTACCCGGTCTTCCATATCTATATCTAGGAGCTGGCTAGCTGAACTATTGATCCTTCCTCTAGAGCAGCAGATTATCTAAGACATTTGGCATGAGACAGACGCTTCTAAGCTTCTAAGGAAATTAGTCGGAGCCTTCTTCTTCTTCGATTACTAGTTCCGTTCCTAATGAGACTACTCAAAGGAGGAGTTGAGTGCCATCCCTACCAAAGAGGTCTTACCACAGCTGAGATAAGTCCTAGTTTCATTAGGAGAGCTAAAAGATATGAGAAGGAGTTGGTATGGTGAGGTTAAATCTATAAGATAAGGCTGAACAAAGCTAGAGGGAATGCCCGTCCTTGTTTTGCCCCAGGGGGGTCCTGCGAGTCTACTAACGGGAACGGTACATTGAAAACTCATGTCGTACGGCCGAGTAGAAAAGAGGTTGTCACAATTGAATTAGAATTAGCTATGATCAATGCAAATAGTAACAGCCAACATAGTTGCTGTGACGTGAACAGCGCTTCACACCGCCTCTTTGCACCCATTCCCTTTAGACTAAGGTTACCAATAAACACTAACTGACGGGCGAGCTTTCTTTTCCATTGAAACCAATGGTGCAAAAGTATGGCTTGCATTCACGATTCACGACATGGCCTTGGTCTCTGTGAAAGGTCCTATTGCTTTTATAGGGCTCCCTTGATTCCTATTAGACCTATTTCAAGGCCTGCTCCATATCCCCTTTGCTCTCTAAAGGCGAAGAGCTTGGTAATGGAACCCCACCCTTTTGGGTTGTGATAATAGAATACCTCAACGTCGGAACATCCATTTTTAGAACTCATTTCCGCAGGAGAAAGTCTCAGTAGAATTTGTTACCTGGGATTTGAGTCTAGCTTTTGGCCGCTAGACAAGCTTTCCTCCTCTCAATTGTCCCATCCGGAAAGTTAAGTACTTAAAGGTAAAGACCCACCCTTCACTCTCTTGCCTGCTGGTAAATCAGTCAATGTCCATGTGTGGTTGACACGCATAGCTGCCATCTCGTCCTCTCCGCCAAGCAGAATGACTCAAGGTCTCATGATAGGAACGGGTAAGACTTACACTCGAAAGAGCAATTATATTCGAAGGGGTTAGGCAAGAGATGAGCTCGAGCTTCATCATTATCTGAGTCGAGAGAGAGCGTCTTTTTTCTTATCGAGTGACTTACTATTGCTCTCTCTGGGGATTATTCTCTTCCAGCCCTTGCCACCTCTACTTCTCTAAGAGCAATCACAAGCTACATGTCTAGTGTGCAATTTTTTCATGATTGGGTTGGTCTTTCTTTTATGGAAAGGGGACAAAGATCCTAACTAGGGCCACAAGGGACTGATAAGGTGCTAGGGAAATCTCCTTCAGTGCGAATGTCCCATCTGTCTGTCGAACCACCAAATTTGAGTCACCAACCACTTTTAACTTATTGATCTTCATTTCTTTAGCGATAGACAACCCTATCGCTAAGGACTCATATTCTGAACTAGAGCATGGAAACTCAAATTTAAACGATAAAGATGTTGACTCTCCTTTTGGTGATTTCAAAACTATTCCTAGACCACCTTCTTCCTTGGCTGTGGATGATTCATCAAAGTATAAGGTCCATTGCCCATCTTCTATTGTTGCAATCTGTTCTATCTCACCAGGAATTTCTTCAGAAAGCTCGATAGGGTCGGCCAGTAGATCTGCAAAAACTTTCCCCTTTATCGCTTTGGGAGTGACACATTCTATGTCAAATTCTGACAGCTGTAACAACCATCGCGCTGTCCTTCCCCGATAGAGGGCTGGCCGAGAGACAGCATTAGGAATGGGAGATTATACCTCAGGGCCGTAGCATCACTCCTTACTCCTTAACAACCTTAGCATCATTTCTTAACAAGGAAAGCAACTCAAACAAAAATATTTTTGGCAGGACAAAACCTAGGACTGCAATTGGAGAGGCTGGCTAGATAGAGTCTGGCACTTTTCCTAAGCTAGTACTTCAAAGTGAGTTCTCTTTTGACATCGATTCTTAGCTTTTTTCTGCAAATTTCCTAATAGGAGAAGTAATGGCAGGCAGAACGAAAGCTATTCCAACCGAAGCAGATAAAGAATTCCCGTACCCCTATTTTTCTGGTTCTTTTTCTTGCTTTCACTAAAGAAAAGTCACCCATCCGGAGGACCAGTGGTGCTTACCCGCTAAAGCAAATCAATATCTGAACCGTATCACATGAAATCAATCCGAAAAATGCATCAAATCAAAAGAAGGGGCTTTGAACAGCTTTCACTTAACTAAAAGTGGTAAGAAACCGCTAGTCATTATATACGTTATTTCGAGATGCCCCAAAGGGGTGAAGCTCTTATGTTATGTCTGCTGGCGCTGTCGCAGAACTAATATCTATTTTATTAATGGTATTCCGCTTTGAGCGTAAGTCTTTTTGAAGGGTATGCTATGATGTGTAAGTACGGAACTCTTAGACCCTCCCCCTAAGGGAAAGGTAAATAAAGAAAGAGAAGGATCCCCCACCTAGCTTGTGTAGCCTATGCGAAGCAAGCCGAAACTGGTCAGTCCCTCATCGCCCAGATTTATTTCTTCCAATTCGTCTACTGTAGGTTGGCCGCCGTCCTCGAGGCCAGAGGCATATCCAGCATCATCCGCCGACTCCTGACCGAAGTCTGTTAGTTCTTGGTTGCTAAGGGATCCAATCTATTGGCTTACCTCAATAGGATTTTTTTAGCATCCTCCGTATGGAGGTTCTAAGAGTCGGATGACTCTTGCTGTTCCGCGACACAATAAGAGGTACAAACTTGATCATAGTCGTAATGAGAGGCATTCTCGAACTCTTAATCCATTCCTATCCCCCTCCTTGCATCCTGGAGGCCTAGACGACATATCCTAATCTTCTTGAAGGGGAACGGGTAATCCGTGATCCATATCCTGAAGCACCGGGCTGATCGTTGAAGATTGCCCTAGCCGCGTTATTGAATGAACTCCATTTACGTAGATAGATCAATTGAACCTCCCCCGCTGGGAGCGGGGGAATGAGAATCAGATGAAGCAGCAGTCGCGGTTGAATCAATACCATCAATAGGACTTTTAGTTGCTCGAGCAACAAGTAGCGAGCGCATGTTGCGGTTCATCCCTAACCATAACAACATAGGCAGATGTAAAGACGGCTAGAGAGGGGACGGGTTACCCCACTCATGATTAAAACTAGTATCCGTTTCACTTTGGAGATGAAGAGTTCACAGTGAAGAAAAGAAGGAATTATGTGCGTTGCATTCACACTATTGAATTGGAAACAGGAAATTACTGTTGATAAAGTAGATTGAAAACTCATTAGGTCAAAACTAGGGGAGGGCTTAGTTCCCTCACTCGATCCACCTAAGGAAAGGAAAGAAGAACGACTTATGTAGTAGAGCATCGGGAGTCAAGTCAAGGCAAGCCTCAGCCTGCCTTTACGTAATAGGACGGCATCGGCATAAGACGGTGAGCTGTAACGGAGATGTGGATGATAAAATGGCTACTACCAGTATAGAAAGACCAAAAGAGCAATCTTCGGGAGTGCTTGAATGCATTGAGTGCCTTATGATATGGCTGGAGCTTTCTTCGAGAGAGATGGCGCTAGTGTGCGGGTTTGCTGTAGGAAACGGAACGTAAGAATTTCTCGGATATGAAGAAGTTCCTTTCTCCGAGGGGAAGGTTTAGAGCAAGACTCCTTCCTGGGGGATAGGCCAGTGCTTCAAGCCAAGTCGGGAGCTAAAGTTCAGCTTTGGATCAAGGATTGGCTATTTCTTTTATTGATCATCAGAGGAAACTTCGCTATTGTGTTAGTGTGAGGAAAAAGTATAAAGGGCGCTAAGAAAACAAAGCGCTCCTCTCTCGTAATCGGGGAGCCAGATCTGGATCGTACCCCAGAAGCAGGAGCAGAGGAAGGAACTTTAACAGCTCCTGTTATCAGCTCATGTTCTCCCGCCGTTCCCTCCTCTTTCTTCTACCTTTTCTTTCAGATGGTAGGTTGAAATTCAAGACCCACCCCTTCTTTATTACATTCCTTGACTTTGCTTCGATTAACCCACAAAAGATAAAACCCTTGCTCTTGGATGAATTTCTTAACTTCCCTCTCTTTCATCCTTTGACAACCCCTCACATGAAAGCAACCAAAAGAATATGAAAACAAAAGAGGACCTCCTTGTACTCTATGTACTGACCATACTCCACAATGTAGCTCATATGGGTATTAGGTGCACTAGAGCAGGCATGATCGCTTCCATATCTTCATACCACCTGGTAGGTCTTGATTTTCGATGGATTCTTTTTGAATCCGGGAGCTTCTTTTTTCCATGTTATTCGGTTAGTATGTTTGGCATCATATGTGATGAGAATGTTGGGTGTTTGAAGGTTTAATAGAAAAACGTGTGATTCGGAACTGTTTTTGCTCCGAGTTCAGTTATGGCAGAAGCAAATTCTTCATCTAGCGCTGTGATTAGTGCTGATGCATCTCAAAACCAGGGAAGTAGTCAGATGGGGACCACCCTGGGATGTCTATCACCACTCTCAAACTGAATGGGACGAATTCTTTGAAGTGGTCGCAATCAGCCCACGTATGATTATCGGGAGCAGGAAGAAACTAGGGTACATCAACGGAAAGACCGAAGAGCCATCCGAGGCGACTTTTGAGAAGTGGGAATCAGAGAATCTTACTGTCCTTTTTCTCATATCAGTAAGAGCTTACTTTTCCTCCGTACGGCAAAGGAGGTATGGAATACAGTGACTGAGAAGTACTCCAGAAGAAGCCAAGCCGGATATATCAACTTCAAACTAAAACTGCAAGCATATTGCTAATTTCCGGCAGGAGAAGAGGTCTGTTGGTGAATACTATCTATACGGAAGAGCCATGTGGGAGGAGCGAGTGAAGTATACTACACGAGCAGGGGAGGACAAAGATAAAGATAGTTTTGGTAGCATCCGATTTGTAACTACTCGTATCAGCTCAACCAGTAATTAGTGCCTTCGGAACTCTATTATCTTCTCTTCTTCCTTGACTGTTGATGCGACGGTAACTAGATATTTCTTTGGAATTGACACGAATTTCAATTGAAAGAAGGAAGGTAAGGCAACTAGTCTCCTGTTGAGAAGAAACTGCTATTGAATCCACAGCTAGTCTTTCTCTTGTGAACGACTCCGCTGCAAGAAGAGTACGCGCTCTTCTCTTTTCAATATCCGGTGTGTTCGTAGGAGCTCTAAGCCTATCCGCTGTTTGAATAACCGGTGTGCAGATGAATAACCGCCGGTGCACTAATAGGAGTAGACATTGGAATAAGAGCTGTTGTCGGACGTTAATCAGTAACCGGTGTGATGTTAGCAATGAATGCGTATCGGCTGTGATCTTTTCTGCTGTGATTAAATCAGGTAAGCGCGGGTACAGTAAGCGCTGCGGATCTGATCGTATAAAGAATTATACCCTCATTCGATCTCAGATGGGATGAATACAAAGGAAGGCAGGGAGTAGCACTAGTCTCAGGGACAAATGCCACAGAGAGGAGAAGCTCTCGAATGCCCTCTTGCTGTTCTCGAAGAAGCTGTTTTCGACGCTAACTCGAAATGGAATAAATAAGATCGGACGCCTTCCGCTTAGATTCGCATGAGGACGATTTCAGCCTCTAGTAAGAAGGAGATCGGACATGATCAATAGTATATAGAATAAGTAGACAGGAAAGAGGGAAGCGACGGAAGAGGGAAGGAAGTCAGTTGAATTTGGTAAATCGTATAATAAGAGAAAAGCTTAACAAAAAAAGAAAAGGGAGTCAGTGGGTGGTCAGATTCTAATTGAAATGGATATGTAAAGCCATCAAGATTGAAATAATTATTTTAAATGCTTTGCCCAGGCAGGTAAAGGAGAAGGATGTGGTCGTCTTCCTTGGGTCAAAAGGTGCAATCTTCTGACCGAAACTATAAGCATAAGTAAGCACCATTGAAGAGGCCACTGAGTCCTATCTCGAAGGGAGCAGAGCTTAAGCAAGATTGGTATTGATAAAGAATTTCTGTCCAGAAGCGTGGTAACACAAGATTATTTCACAACGACGAAGCAAGCAGAAAGAAGATTAGACTTCCCATTGGGCTAGTCCGCCTACGCATGTTATGACATTTCCACTACCATCACGAATCTGAATGATTAGAAGGGCTGGACCTCTCTTGGTTGACCGAAGGGCCTTACTTCTCTTCTCGAGCTCATGGGTCTCTGTTCATGGAGGGTACTAAGCGAATCGACTACACGGAAAATCAATTCCTAGATGGAAGGAAGAATGTGGGCAGATGGAACCAAGAGGAGCTCTTCCTGCTTAGCACAGGCTACATTTGACCCCTAGATCATGAAGAAGGTGTCCCCCTACACCGGACCGGAATCTCCATCCCGATTAGGAACCACAAAATGATTATCAATGGCTGGGGCCATTCTCTTCTGAGCGCATGGGTCATGCCCCCACTGGGCTCTTTTTTCTTAAGGGTCCTGTGCAATGAGTGAGGTATTACTATCTTTGCTGAGTGATAATGAGAGCTAAGTGTATATGCTTCAGCAGGATGTTATTATGGAAGATCCGGTATGATCTTTCCCTTCTTCTCTGACCTTTCCAACTTGCGGGTTCCACCTCACTGAGTGATTGGGTTGGTGAGAGATATCCTCTTGAGTGATCGAGAGTTCCCCAATGATTTTGGGTGTTTTGTTCAGATCTGATTCACCACGATAAGGAAAAAATACTGTTAAGTTGATAAAGAAAAAATAAAATAAATAAAAATGGGTCACCACTTTCAGCAGCTGGTAAGCCGCTGCTGTTTCTAGAACCGTGAGTTCTATATCTTGTTTTACCTTTAACTTAACAAAAGTTTACCAAGCTTCCGTTCGAGTGCTTCTGATCAATAGAACAGGAGGCCCCAGCAGCAGCGTCAGCTCGTTCCGAAGAGATATATGTGGAGTTCAAGTTCGATCCATTAGGTTCTTCGATTTGTTCAGAAAGAAACGAGAGACAAGAAACATCTTTGATTACGATTAAAAGGAACAATCTCAAATAGACCAAGATCCAATTTCGGGTCATTTCTTGGTGAACATAATCTGCCATAATCCTCTTCGATCCCTTCATTTATATGCCAGAATAAAGAGAGATTTGGTAGGAAGTGGAAGAGACTTTTTTGTATATGATAAAAAAAGGAAGCAGCAAAGCTGCAGTAATTCTTTGGAAAAGCCCGGTTCTCTTTGTCTTCGAGCTTTCATTCCTCAATCCATTGTTTCGTTCCTTCATATACCCCCCCACCAATAGATAGAAACAAATAGGAATAACCGAACCACGTCTACAAAATGCCAGTACCATGCAGCTGCTTCAAAGCCAACGTGATGCTCCTTGGTCAGATGACCAAGATATTGGCGAATACCACATATGATCAAGAAAAGAGTACCTATAATCACATGAAAACCATGAAAGCCGGTTGCTAAGAAAAAGGTAGAACCATAAATACTATC
>CANTUR010001965.1:40000-49400 GCA_947683625.1 Mallotus nudiflorus | reverse complement strand
ATATGTGATAGTTTTATCATATTATATATGATAGTATAGGCATTCAAGATATATTGGAGTAGTTAAAAAAAGAATCTTTTTACTTACAGTCTGCTTTTTTTGTGATTGGGATAAGAAAGCGCTCTTAGTTCAGTTCGGTAGAACGTAGGTCTCCAAAACCTAATGTCGTAGGTTCAAATCCTACAGAGCGTGATTCTGTTCTTGTTTTGTTAGGTTCAAATTTATACGGAAAAAATAAAAAAGCAATCTGAATTTGACCTCCTGCGGATTAAAGAAAGGAGGAGGTCAAAAAAACAAGGCGTTAATTAATTAAAGATCCAACTGATCACCACGTCTGTATTGTAAATATGCAGTTACGAATAATCCGGCCAAAGTAATAGGAATTAGACCTAAGACAATTCCAAATAGAAAAACTTCAATCATTTCAATTTATTTGAAAAATGAAAAAGGGGAAAAAGAGAAGGTAATATCTATCCTTAAATATTAATACATATCGTCCATAAATCTCAATAAGCAAGAATTGGAAATTAACACAGTTAAAGAATAGATGGAATACTGTAAAAAAATTTTCTTTTCTTTTTCTTTTTATAAATTGTTCATTCAATTTATTTCAAATAAGTCGTATCTTGCTCAGACCAATAAATAGAACCGAGGTTATAGTTAAAGCCACTAGTAGAAACCCGAAATAACTAGTTATAGTAGGCATAAAGGAGCTAAATAAACTTTTTTATACATATACTTGTAAAGCAAAAGCACTTTCCTAAGTTGTTCAATTGGGAATTTTTTATTTCTTTTTATTTATCAATCATTATCATTATAGATTATACACAGCACTAATAAAATAGAGCGATATAGGTAAAAAAAATAAAAAAAAAAAAGAAATCAATTTATCATCTATGAATCTATGACATCCGCTTATATTCTCTTAATTCTTAATTCCGAATTGAGAGATTCCTTAGACAACTCTTGAGAAATAAAATAGAAAACTAATATTAAATAATAAAATAAATATTAAATAATAAAAAATAATAAATATAAATATTAAAAAACAATTAAATAAATTTAAATAAATAATTAATATTAAATAAATATTAAAGAATAAATATAAATAATAAATATAAATATAAATATTTATATAATTAATAATTAATAATAATATAATTAATTAATAATAATATAATTAATAATTAATAATAATAATATAAATATAAATATTTATATAATTAAATAATTAAATATTTATAATAATAATAATATTAATATAATAATTAATTATTAATAATTAATTCTAATAATTAATTTAATAATTAATATAATAATATAATAAATTAATTAATATAATATATAATAATAAATATATTTAATATATATAAATATATTAAATATATATAAATATATTAAATATATAATTAATATATTAAATATATAATTAAATATATAATTAATTTAATAATTAATTTAATTAATTAATAATAAATAATTAATTAAATTAATTAATAATAAATAATTAAATAATAATAAATAATTAAAATAGAAAATTAGAATAATAATTTAGAATAATAATAATTATATATAAAATTATAATAAAAGGTAATTAAAAAAACTATATCGAATTTGTAGCATTTTTTACATTTTAAAATGAAAAACGACTCTCTATTTTTCTTTATCTTTATAATACCCTTTACTTTTTACTTTTTTTTTATATTTTCATTTTAAATTCGAATTTAACTTATTAGATTTATTAGTTGATTCGTTCACATAATATCTCCAATAAAAATAAAATATAAAAAATCAAATAAGAAGAAAAAAGTATTGCACGATCAGATCACTCAAAAAAGAAAATCTTTCTTTTTTTTTTTTGTACAACTGGATTCTAAGACTAGTAATTCCAATTATCCTTTTCTTTTCTAGATTTTCTATTTTTTCGTTCCATATTCTATTCAATTTATATTAATATCATATTCTATTCAATTTATATTAATATTAAATAATATTAAATTAAATAATATTAAATTAAAAGGTAAAAGGAAAAAACACCTCTTTCTTTGTAGTTAAGTGTCAAGAAAGACCTTTTCTTTTAGATTTAATTTAATACACGAATACAAATACGTGCATCACGAATATTGATTATTACAATTATTTTTTCCTTGTTCTCCTTATTTCATCAAATATTTTCTACTATTGGTACTTGTTAATTTACTGGATGACTAAGCAATTCCTTAAAAAATGAAAAAAGGGGAGATTCTAACAAAAAACTCTTCTTCTATAACCACACAAGTTTTTGATTTCACATCTATTCACATCTAATTGAATTGCGGAAATATGATAATCTCCTCCATGAATTATTATTGTAACTCGTTGAATTCGCATTTTACCCGATCTTATTTTATGGTACAAAGTTCTACAGCAACAAGAAAAAGAAAAGAAGAAAGAGATTATCTACGACTTCATTTCGATACTGCTTCGTTTCGATACTAATTGAAGTTGCGTTGCTGCGTCAGAAGAAGGATAGCTATACTGATTCGGTATACTTTAAAGAAGCCTTTGGTACAATATTGACGATCTCACAAAGATTCAATTTCAGTGAAATTGCCCTTACTGATCTCATCTTTTACAGACTCGATCCTTTTTGATTGTACAAGAATATGTGGAGCTCAGTATGTCTGGAAGCACAGGAGAACGTTCTTTTGCTGATATTATCACCAGTATTCGATATTGGGTTATTCATAGCATTACTATACCTTCCCTATTCATTGCGGGTTGGTTATTCGTCAGCACGGGTTTAGCTTACGATGTATTTGGAAGCCCTCGTCCAAATGAATATTTTACAGAGAGCCGCCAAGGAATTCCATTAATAACTGGCCGTTTTGATCCTTTGGAACAACTCGATGAATTTAGTAAATCTTTTTAGGAGGCCCAATGACCATAGATCGAACCTATCCAATTTTTACAGTAAGATGGTTGGCTGTTCACGGACTAGCTGTACCTACCGTTTTTTTTTTGGGGTCAATATCAGCAATGCAGTTCATCCAACGATAAATCTAATCCCAATTAATTATAAAACTATGACACAATCAAACCCGAACGAACAAAATGTTGAATTGAATCGTACCAGTCTCTACTGGGGGTTATTACTCATTTTTGTACTTGCTGTTTTATTTTCGAATTATTTCTTCAATTAATAGAAGAAAAAAAAAATAGTAGAATAATAAATAAGAATAGGAATTCTCTTATCCCATCGGAAGGATATCATCTAATAATTATCTATGACTGTTTATGTCTTTAGCATGACCACTTGATTAAATGTGGAGGGAAGTGAGATAAATGGCCGATACTACTGGAAGAATTCCTCTTTGGATAATAGGTACTGTAACTGGTATTCTTGTGATTGGTTTAATAGGTATTTTCTTTTATGGTTCATATTCCGGATTGGGTTCATCCCTGTAAGTAGTAAGTAATCGGGTGAACTGAGTTGTAGACATGAAAGCGTAAGAACTCAACGGACACTCTTCTTTCTCTGTCTGATTCGAGGGGGTCCGTTGAGTTCTTAATAGTCCTAATACCTTATTCATATAAGTGACAAAATAGATTGCCTTTTTTGAATATTTCAAATATTTCCAAAAGTTCTATTACACTTTTTTCTGGATCGTGCTTTTGAAAAAGTAACTCCATTAATTAATTTAGAACATTTGTTCCTCGATAGTATTTATCAATACTTTCAAAGTTATAAGAGGAATTATTCGATTTCTTTTTCCTAGACGGCATAATATATATTTTCTAGATTTCTGTCGGTCCCATATCATACCAATTTTTCTATACTAATAGAACCTTATTCTATTTATTTTATCAAAAGGTTGAAATTGCTTTTTTTAAGTTCATTGAAGAAGTTCTATTTGCTCAAAAAATTTCCCTTTCTTTTTTTGCTTGTTCACTACCTGTTTTTTACGTAAAAAATGGAAAAGGAAGTTATGATAAACCTAGAAAAAGTATAAATGAGGAATAGGATCAAGAATCATTATTATTTGGACACAAGAAAGGGATGTGAAAAATTCCTTTTCTTGTGTCGAAGACTAGGAAGACGAATAAAATAATACTTCCTAGAATCCTTTGTTCTCCCTCATTTAGCCTTTGCTTTTCCGCTTACTTATCTTATGCTTGCTTAGTATCTAGTTAAATTTGATTCTATTAGAATAGAAAAAAAGCTATTGATCCACTCTATCACAGTTAAATCTGACAATAATAAGATAATCACACCGCTCCAATTTTATTTATATTTAGATTCAAAAAAATTAGATTAAAAAAACACAAAAGAAAGAGGGGATAAAGTCAAATAGTCTTCTTACCAATAGACATATTATGACTAGAAATGCGGTACAAATAATTCCCAAAATCAGGTATAAAAAAATGGAAAAAGCTCTGTTTTCCATTTTTTTATCATATATCATATATAATTACCAACTTTTATTCGTTTTAAGAACTTGATTTAATAAATTTACAGATCTAGAAATTCATTTCGGACAATTGAACCTTCTCAAACTGTTTCTTTTTAAGAACCAAAAAGATTTGTGCCAAAATAACCAATGCCAAGAAGAACAAAAGGCCTTGGACACGTAATGGGTCTTGAAGTACTATCTCTGAATCCCCCTGACCAAATCCACCCACATTAGGATTACTCGTTAATGGTTGATCAAGTTTGATGGATTCGCCTTCTGAAACAAGAAGTTCTGGTCCTGGAGGTATAATATCAATTACTTGCCGTCCCTCTGACGCATCCGTTATGGTTATTTCGTACCCCCCTTTTTCTTTTCGTATGATCTTGCTTACTATACCTGCTGCTGTAGCATTATAAACCGTATTGTTACTCTTGCTCCCGTCGGGATAAATCTGACCCCTTCCCCTGTTTCCGCCTACATATATGGGATATTTTAAAAAGTGAACATCTTTTTTAGTAGCGGGGTCCGGAGAAAGAATAGGAAAGGTAATTTCACTATATTTCTGACCAGGCACAGGACCTATCACAAGAATATTTTTTTTTGTGGGGCGATAACTCTGAAAAGACAGATTTCCCATCTTTTCTTTCATCTCGGGCGAAATACGATTAAGGGAGGCTAATTCAAACCCCTCGGGTAAAATAAGAACAGCCCCCACATTCAAAGTCCCCTTTTTTCCATTAGCAAGAACCTGTTTTAGTTGCATATCATAAGGAATTCGAACAACTGCTTCAAATACAGTATCAGGAAGTACCGCTTGTGGAACTTCAATATCCACGGGTTTATTAGCTAAATGGCAATTGGCACATACAATACGGCCGGTTGCTTCGCGTGGATTTTCATAACCCTGCTGTGCAAAAATGGGATATGCATTTGAAGTGGATGCCCAAGTTATTGTATATATCATGAGCGATACGTAAATGGAACGAGTAATCTCTCCCTTTATCCAAGAAAAAGTCTTTCTAGTTTGCATGGTCCAATCATTGATCCTGAAAATTTCTACAATAAAATTAGGTAGGTCGCTAGTATAGTTCCCTATCTACGATACTGCTATTTACTGAAATTTTTTTACTACTAAAATAGAAAATATAGTCGAAAATAGAATCCCTTGGATGTATAGAAAAAAGAAATATATATTATATATAGTTATATAGTAAGATTTTGAATGTTTTGCTTATGTACAAAATAACAAACATTCTAATTGGATTCATGGATCATTTTTCAGTCATTCATTGAATGATAAATCACTACAAGTGACGGAGATATGCGATTTAAATAACGGAAAATCCAATATTTAAAAATTGTATCAAGGATGACTGGAAAAGTGGAAACAAGGCCAAATATAATTTGATCTTTATGAGCAAACCCAAAATCTTTGTAGACAGAGCCAATCATTAGTTCCCAGCCGTGGGGTGAATGGAATCCTATACATAAATCGGTTAATAAAAGAATGGAAAAAGCTTTTATTGTGTCGCTTAGGTTATATAGGAATTCTTGAACCCAAGAATTAAAAAGAATAAGTTCTTCATTACTTAAAATAGAATAACCACTTAGAATAACGAAACAGATTATATTTGCCGAGAAGTGAAAAATCGTATGGATATGATTCTCATTGTGCATCTTGATCAATTGGATCGTTTCTTTGTGGATTCCGATACGAAACTCTTGTAGATGTGTTTCCGGATATTCCTTTATCATTTCGTCCAAGCGAACGAGTTCCTCAAATTCTATGAATTTTTCTAGAATACCTTTTTCTTGGATATCATTTAAAAAAGTTTCGGATTTACTAGTATTACACCAATTAATAACCCACGATTCCAAACTTTTATTAAATAAAAAAGAGATCCACCAGGGCAAAAAAACTATAGATGTAAGATATAGAAGGGGAATAAATTTTTTTTTTTCATTTTTTCGTCTGTGAATTTTTAATGAACCCACCTCGGTTATCGATTCTATATGATCTAATGTTTTTATTAAACATAAGTTCTATTACGGCGGCTTCGGACTTATGAATCTATTCCCCGTTTTTTATTTGTGAGTTAGTGGTTAGTCCTTGACTTTTGAAAAAATAAAAAAAAAAACATTGTTTCTAGGTATATCAATTGCTCAAATTCAGATTTCTAGATGAAAGAATTCCGTTCTATCAACAAAACAAATATTTCGAAAAAGGAAGACTCTTGGGTTTTTTCGCTCCTGCTAAGAAAATGTTCATTATTCATTATTCAGCTCATTTCAAAATACTTCAATTGGTACACGCAAAAAATAGGCCAATTCCGCTACTTTTTGCTCAATCTCTCGTGGAGTCAAATTCTCATCAGTACGAGTCAAAGGAATGGACCCCCGGCCTCTGATTTCCATATAAAGGACACACCGAGCATAAATACCCTCTTTAACTTCTATTCTAATAGACTGAATATCTTTCATAAGGAATCGGAGTAAGATGCGACGATTTTTTCCAGGAAATCCCCAGCGAAAAATACACACTATTTCTTCTTTTCTATCGAATCGATCATAACCACTACCTACATTCCAAAAAATTGTGGACCACAAATACGAACTAATAAATAGACCTGCAATCCCATAGAAAGACATCACGATTCCTTGTGGAAAAAAAATGATTTGCTGAGACGGAAATAAAGATATCAAATTTCTGCCAAGATAACTGGAAATTCCAACCAAAAAAAATCCCAATGAACCTAAAAAAAGTATAAAGGCCCAGCAGAAATTACTTGTTTTTCGAGACCCCACTATAAGTTCTATCCATATACGTTCTGATCGCCAACTCATACTAGATTCAGTTGCTTTTTATTTGAAGTGGGAAACTCGCCCAAATGAATTTGACTTTCTTTTTTTTTTTTCGAAGTAACTTTCACCAACTCGCATTATTCTGATGTGAATCTTTAGGAGGAATTTGTCGAATTCGTTAGATTAAAAAAAAGAGAGCCCAGCCTCCTCATATAATCCCATATCTGCACATATATAAAAATATCAGCTTTGCATTTCTTTCAGGTATCCGCCACAGTCTCGATTTATTTTCAAATAGCCTAGTTACTTATAGATCTAGTTACTTATAGATCTAGATCATATTTACGCCTGCATAAAAACCCTTTCATTTTCATTTATATTTTCGGGGAGCTGTCTGCATGTTATATCATATTATACTAAACTAAATAGATATCTGTATTATGATCCAAGTCTAAGTCTTGAAAAAATAAATAAATAAATGAAATCTACCCCTATCAGACCTAATCGGATCTAAAAAATCTTGTTTTTTTGAACATGAAGAGATAAAGAAGCCATCGTCATTGCCGGAAATACTAAGCCTACTAAAGGCACAAAAATGGGGGGTAAGTTGTTGAGAATTGTCATAGAATGGGTACCTCGATTTGATATTTGTATTTGTACCTGTTATTTTTTATTTCATTTTATTATTCTATTTACTATTTATTATTACTATTTATTACTATTTAATATATTAATTTTTGAATTATATTCCATTTTAATTCTATTCTTTTATTTTAATATTTTAATTATTATTTTAATTCTATTCTTTTATTAATATTTTTTTATTAATATTTTATTAATATAAATTATTTATTAATTTAATAATTATAATTTATATATAATTTATATAATTGATTTTATAATTTATTAAATAATTTATATAATTGATTTTATAATTTATTAAATAATTTATTAATTTAATTTATATTTCTTTTTTTATTTAATATTTCATTTTAATTATATATTATTTTATTATATATTATTATTTTATTATATTATATATTATTTTATTATATATTATTATTTTATTATATATTATTAATTTTATTATATATTATATATTATTATATATTATTTTAATTATATTAATTAATATAATTTTATATATATTTTTTTTTTTAATTTTAATTATATATTATTTAATATTATTTTATTTAATATTGTTATTTAATAATTTAATATTATTTTATAATATTATTTTATTTAAATTATTTTATTTAAATTATTTTATTTAATATTATTATATTATTTTAATTATATTAAAATATTAAATTGAAATTATATGAATTATATTATATTCATTTTGATTTTTATATTATATTAATTTTTAAATATTTAATTATATTAATATATTTTAATTTATATTAATATATTATATTTAATATATTATATATTTATTATATATTAATATATTAATAATATATTAATTATTTTATTAATAATATATTAATTATTTTATTCTATTATTAGTTACTATAATTAGTTACTATATTATTAATATTATTAGTTATTAGATTATTAATATTATTAGTTATTAGAAATATTTCTTATAATCATTAAAATTCGTTTATAAATATACTAAGTATATCTAAGTGAGTATATATATATAATAAAGTGCAAAGAGTGTAGAACTAACTAAATGATTTATTCATATTTCTACATGAAATATATATGATATGTTATTCTTCTTTTATTATCTTTTTTCTTGTTTTATACTTATAACTTTCATTTTTTCATTTTACTTTACTAAATTTAACAAAAATAAAAAATCAAATAAATAAAGAGTTTTTCAGGTTATAAATTCCCCAAAATTCGTTATAATTTATAATCTGATCCGTCGATTTTTATTTTAGTAAAAAGGGATCCTCGGGAGATATATAAATATGCAAAACTCTATATTTTCTATGCATAGGTAAGAAAAAACATGAAATTCATTTTATTTATTATACGTTGTCCCCTTTTTTCACGAAAAGAAAAAAAGAATTCACTCCTTTTTCTTGTTGATAGGGGTTTCTTAATTAGTAATCAGGAATATCGGTAAAAAAATTATCTGCATGATTCTTTTTATAATTTACCTACAATTTACTCTTATATTATGTCACTAAAAAAACCATTCTTCGGATTTT
>CANTUR010001965.1:25000-32500 GCA_947683625.1 Mallotus nudiflorus | reverse complement strand
TGATTATTTAGATCAGTTAATGAACGAGCCCAATGCAAAAAAATGCATGTTGGGTCTTTGAAAAAGTTCGAATCATTTTGATAATAATCAGTTTGATCTGTTTTACCGAGAAGGTCTACGGTTCGAGTCCGTATAGTCCTAACCCTAAACTAAACAAAAATAAATAAAATTCAAATCCAAATTAAAACAAATAAAAATGGAAAATCAAAATAAATAAATTCTAAATTATATTCTAAATTTAAATATTATTAAATATTATATTATAAAAAATATTATATTATAAATTATATTAAATAAAAATATAAAATATATTCAAATATAAAAAATATTAAATAATAATAATAAATAATTAATAATAATAATTAATAATAAAATTAATAATAATAAATAATAATAATAAATAATTAATATATATAAATAATATATTCTAATAATAATATATTCTAATGATATAAATAATTATAATAAAAAATTTTATTTTAATAATATAAATAATATATTATAATAATTATTTATAATAATTATAATAAAAATTATAATAAAAATTATAATAAATAATATATAAATTATAATAATTATAATAAATATAAATTATAATAATTATAATAAATAATATATAAATATAATAAAAATATATAAATATAATAAATAATATATAAATATATTCAAATAATATATTATAATTATATTAAGTAATATATAAATTAATATATAAATTAAATAATATAGTAATTAATAGTTAATATAGTAATTAATAGTAATTAATATAGTAATATATATATATAAATAAACATTAAAAAAAAAAATAAACATTTCAAATTTCTAATAGAATTTATTTCTAATAGAATCTAATAGAATTTAGATAATTTAGATTTAAGAATTTAGATAATTTAGATTTAATTTAGATAATTTAGATTTATTAGATTTAAGAATTTAGATAATTTCGATTTATAAATTCTAAACAAAGAAACAAAAAATGGAAAGAAAAAATGAGAATTCCATTTTGAATTCCCCTCTTTTCTTTTAGGGCGAATCAAAAGTAAAGTAAAGTGAAAAGAAAAAAAAGCGGGGAAAGAAATAAACATAATGGAAAATTTTTAGTCCTGGATGATTGAATCAAAATAAATTGTTGTTTTGACTAACCGATTATGAATGAGTTTGGAATGAATTCCAATTCGACTTGACTAATCTAATATATTTTCCACAGTCATAGGAGTGCGCCTATGTTTCTGATTTACGAATATGATATATTTTGGGCATTTCTAATAATATCAAGTATTATTCCTATTTTAGCATTTCTAATTTCCGGAGTTTTATCCCCTATTAGCAAAAAGCCGGAGAAACTTTCAAGTTATGAATCGGGGATAGAACCAATGGGCAATGCTTGGTTACAATTTCGAATCCGTTATTATATGTTTGCTCTAGTTTTTGTTGTTTTTGATGTTGAAACTGTTTTTCTTTATCCATGGGCAATGAGTTTCGATGTATTGGGGTTATCCGTATTTATAGAAGCTTTAATTTTCGTGCTTATCCTAATTGTTGGTTCAGTTTATGCATGGAGAAAGGGAGCATTAGAATGGTCTTAGCTCTTGAATATTCCGCAAAAATAATGAAAAAAAAAATAACATTGTAGACAGTTATGAATTCCATTGAGTTTCCCTTACTTGATCGAACAACTCAAATTTCAGTTATTTCAACTACATCAAACGACCTTTCAAATTGGTCAAGACTCTCCAGTTTATGGCCACTTCTCTATGGTACCAGTTGTTGCTTCATTGAATTTGCTTCATTAATAGGCTCACGATTCGACTTTGATCGTTATGGATTAGTACCAAGATCTAGTCCTAGACAAGCGGACCTAATTTTAACAGCCGGCACAGTAACCATGAAAATGGCCCCTTCTTTAGTAAGATTATATGAACAAATGCCTGAACCAAAATATGTTATTGCTATGGGGGCATGTACAATTACAGGGGGGATGTTCAGTACCGATTCTTATAGTACTGTTCGGGGAGTCGATAAGCTAATTCCTGTAGATGTCTATTTACCAGGCTGTCCTCCTAAACCGGAGGCGGTTATAGATGCTATAACAAAACTTCGTAAAAAAATATCTCGAGAAATTTATGAAGATCGAATTAGGTATCAATCGGGGAATGGGTGTTTTACTACCAGTCACAAGTTTAATATTGAACGCGCTACTCATACTGGAAATTATGATCAAGGATTACTCTATCAACCGCCGTCCACTTCAAAGATCCCTCCGGAAACATTTTTCAAATAAAAAAAGGGAAAGGGTCAGTATCGTCTCACGAATTAGTAAGTTAGAGGAAGAATTCATTTGTTTCATTTGTACAGAATAACAAAAAAAGGCAAACCAATCTTCATAAAATTCATCGTGAATGTGAAATACTTATATTATACAAAATAAAAAAAAAAATTATTAAAATTATTATACAAATAAAATTGAAATATTATACAAATAAAATTGAAAATTAAAATGCGGGGGGGAGAAAAAAGATGCAGGGTCGTTTGTCTGCCTGGCTAGTCAAACACGGACTAGTTCATAGATCTTTGGGGTTTGATTACCAAGGAATAGAGACTTTACAAATAAAGCCCGAAGATTGGCATTCCATTGCTGTCATTTTATATGTATATGGTTACAATTATCTGCGGTTGCAATGTGCCTATGATGTAGCACCGGGCGGGCTGTTAGCTAGCGTATATCATCTTACGAGAATAGAGTATGGTATAGATCAACCAGAAGAAGTATGTATTAAGGTATTTGCCCCAAGGAATAACCCTATAATTCCGTCTGTTTTCTGGGTTTGGAAAAGTGCGGATTTTCAAGAAAGGGAATCTTATGATATGCTGGGAATCTTTTATGATAATCATCCGCGTCTGAAACGTATTTTAATGCCGGAAAGTTGGATAGGGTGGCCCTTACGTAAAGATTATATTGTTCCCAATTTTTATGAAATACAAGATGCTCGTTGAATAATAAGAAACTAATCTATGGATAGACTAAATAAAAAAATAATAAAAAAAATAATACAATTAGGGATTCGTTGAATTCTCAAATTTTGAAGATATTTATTTTTGATAAGTCGAGCTAATAGGATGAACTAAACGAAGTCTACATCATGAACTTTGTACCGTGCACATCCCTTAGACGAGCTCTAAAAAGTCACATACCATAGTAGGGAATGAAGAAATAGAAAAAGAATATGAAATCAAATACAAAGTACAAAGAAAGAGGATCGGATTCTATTTATATTGTATCTGAGACGAATCTTCAATATTTCCACCCCTCAACTCCTATCGACTAGACTTTTAGATCTTTTAACTAACTTTAGTTAGTTTAACCTTTCAAGTCTATATAAAGTATTAACATTCTTTTTGATCGAGAGGAGCCGCATTATGAACAAATCAAATAAAAAAGAAGAGGAAACATAATCTAATTTTTTTTACATCCTTTTTTTATAACATAAGCGCTTTACTCATCTAAAAAGGTTATATCTCCCGACAGCCAGATGGATAAGTTAAGTGTATATCATGATCTATACTATTAATGAATATGTATGTCGATCTATATCAGATCTATATCAATTCACTATATCAATTCATTAAGTTGTGGAATAGATACTCATACACAAATTAATCATGTGCCAGGAACCAGATTTGAACTGGTGACACGAGGATTTTCAGTCCTCTGCTCTACCGGCTGAGCTATCCCGACCATTTTCGCCGCGGCGTCTTCCTCATTTTACTAAACGACTTTGGTCTATGTCAATTTTAAAAAGACGAAAAAGTATTCTAAAGTCTTATCCAGACCCGGAATGTTTTGTATCTTTAAAAAAAACGAACAAAAAGACGACTTCGTAAAGTAAATTTCAGTTGGAATAATGATTTGGATTGTTAATCATTAATCATTCCATTGGAAAATGAAATGTGGGTTTCTTGTTTTGCTCAAAGATGTTCATTTTTATGTATATGTATAGCAGATCTATTCCAAGACTTGATACAGCCCGGATATGTTTGGGAAAGACTCGCATGAATGAGAAAGAAAAGATAACGAAATTGGAACCGTTAACGAAAAGAGAGAATAGGATGGATAAAAAGAATTAAGGAGTCGAGCGGACCTTTTTTTGGGGATAGAGGGACTTGAACCCTCACGATTTCTAAAGTCGACGGATTTTCCTCTTACTATAAATTTCCTTGTTGTCGATATTGACATGTATAATGGGACTCTATCTTTATTCTCGTCCGATTAACCAGTTATCTATCAGACTATGGAATGAATGATGTGATCAATTAATATTCAATCCTTTCTTCAGCTTGGAATCAATTCAAATCAAAACGATTTTTTTTTTCATTTTTCATATAAAGATAAAAAATAATAGAAAGATAAAAAATACGGATTCGGTCCCCTATTAATCATCTGAAAAATTATTTCAGTATGTATCCGTATGTATATACGGTTTTTATCCTTTTTTTATCCTTTCTGGAATTTTGACGGAAGGATTTCTTTACTTTACTAATGCAACACAGTCAACTCTGTTTGTTAGAACAGCTTCCATTGAGTCTCTGCACCTATCCTTTTTTTTATTCTGTATTTATGAACCCTTATTTGTTTTCGGAAAACAGGATTTGGCTCAGGATTGCCCATTTTTAATTCCAGGGTTTCTCTGAATTTGAAAGTTATCACTTAGTAAGTTTCCATACCAAGGCTCAATCTAATTAAGTCCGTAGCGTCTACCAATTTCGCCATATCCCCGTTTTGAGATTCAAATCTTATTATTACCCCTCTGTCATTTATATTCTATTGGAACTGTTGAAGTTATTAGATACCGATTCCTATAAAAATTCCTATAAAAAAAATGTTTCCTCTTCTTTTTTTTCTTGTCTATCGTCTTTCATCTCTATCAGAGATCCTTCTTTAGTTTAATCTAATCAGAAATTGATTCTAATCAGAAAGGATTCTATCATTTCTCTATCCGCAATTCAATATAAATGTATATATACCACGTTTCTTATATCTACTTCTCTTACGCTCATTTTTTCTCGTGCATTTTTGAATACTCGAACGGTCGATTCTTTTTCTTTTTTCTATATTCATTTTTTTTCTATATTCATATTAAGTATGAATAACTAATAATGTAATGAAAAGAATAAAATAAAAAGTTAATAGCCAAGATTCCACCAATTTACTAAATTCCTATGCATGTACAATTTCGGTTATGTGAGCCCGCTTAGCTCAGAGGTTAGAGCATCGCATTTGTAATGCGATGGTCATCGGTTCGACTCCGATAGCTGGCTTTTCTCTATTTGTTTGATTTGTTACATAGTTGATAATGTTTTTTTGAAATCAAAGAATATTGAAAAAGCTTCGTTCCCTTTTGCCAAGGGTGACTAATTATTATGTGTATGTGGTAGGAACTTCAAATTATGAATATGAATAAAAGTTAGAGTAGTTAAATCTCTGCAGAACAAATCAAGAACAAGAAAAGGACCCTTTTTCTATATACTTCTATATACATTATTTATATACATTATTGGTTTCTATATTTATATACATTATTGGTTTCTATATACTTCTATATACATTATTGGTATATATACAAAATACATTATTGGTATATATACAAAAAGATCCGGATATTTATATGATCCATCTCATTATTATTTGTAGTATACTACTTCAGTAGATTTTGCTTCATTTATCATATTTATCCTTTAGTTCAGTTTTAATTTAGGTTTTTGATTTTGAAAATTCAATAAAATTAAGGAGTTTTTATGTCACGTTACCGAGGGCCTCGTTTCAAAAAAATACGCCGTCTGGGGGCTTTACCGGGACTAACTAGTAAAAGGCCTATGGCTGGGAGCGCTCTTAGAAATCAAGTGCGTTCCGGTAAAAAATCTCAATATCGTATTCGTTTAGAAGAAAAACAAAAATTACGTTTTCATTATGGTCTTACAGAACGACAATTACTTAAATACGTTTGTATCGCCGCAAAAGCTAAAGGGTCAACAGGTCAGGTTTTACTACAATTACTTGAAATGCGTTTGGATAACATCCTTTTTCGATTGGGTATGGCGTCAACTATTCCCCAAGCCCGCCAATTAGTTAATCATAGACATATTTTAGTTAATGGTCGTATAGTAGATATACCAAGTTATCGCTGCAAACCCCGAGATATTATTACAGCGAGGGATGAACAAAAATCTAGAGCTATGATTCAAAATTATCTTGAGTCATCCCCCCAGGAGGAATTGCCAAAACATTTGACTCTTCACCCATTTCAATATAAAGGATTGGTCAATCAAATAATAGATATTAAATGGATCGGCTTGAAAATAAATGAATTGCTAGTGGTAGAATATTATTCTCGTCAGACTTAACTCTAACTAAAATAAACAAGGGTTCGGATAATTTTGCCCCCTATCGCTTAAGTAAAGAAACCAAAAAAAGTAAGGGTTTGATTTGGTCGGGGGGTTTTCTACCATTCATATATTATAGAACGATAGGGATATTTTCATTCCTTTCCAATTTTTCCAGTATTTTTTGTATCGCAGAAATTAGGAATAGAAAATCTATATCAAGGAAAGGTTTAACTGTTGGAATAAAGGTATCCATTGTTATGTGATTTGATACATTGCGTTCAGTAACATTGATAAATTAGGTGAAGGTACGGAAAGAGAGGGATTCGAACCCTCGGTAAACAAAAGCCTACATAGCAGTTCCAATGCTACGCCTTGAACCACTCGGCCATCTCTCCTACATAATGATAATGATTAGGGCCCCGAAACCGAGTGAATCGCGAGTCATTCATATTAGATTGTTGAATAGGTGTGGTACGTACAATCAATTCTAACTAATAAAAATAGAAAATTTTGAATCAAATAAAGAACTTTCCTTCGAAATTGGGGGATAAAGAAAATTTTTTTGTTTTGTGAAAAACTCTTTCTTAAAAGCAATAAAGATATGTATCCATTTGTGTTTGTGAAGATGGCCCTTTCGTCTTTTTTTGATATCTAGACCGGCTTAAATCATTGGGTTGGAACGATTTTTTATGTTATTTTGTACCGTACAACTACTTTTTGTGGAATCATTTTCTCATGAGAAGTAATTAAAAGAAATTATAAAATGGATTGCTACTTATGCCTAGATCCCGGATAACTGGAAATTTTATTGATAAGACCTTTTCAATTGGAGCCAATATCTTATTACGAATAATTCCGACAACTTCGGGAGAAAAAGAGGCATTTACTTATTACAGAGATGGTGTGATTTGATTTTTTTATTTACTGCTTAAAGTCTTAGGAGAAAGACACATTAGTCGGGATAGAAAGATTTGAAACAACTCTACACTTGTTGAAGGTGAAGTTTATAAGTTTATATAAAAAAAAATTCCTTCTGTCGGGTATCTCCGGTTAATGCAGCCTCAGATGCTTCAATTGTCAATTCTAGCATTGAACGTAAGGTTACACCTACGGCTATTG
>CANTUR010001965.1:5000-17500 GCA_947683625.1 Mallotus nudiflorus | reverse complement strand
CTCCGCAACATTTTTTTTTGTAAAAAAAAATTAGGGCTGCCCCCGTTAACTAGTAATTAATTAATTATTTTTCTTTTGGAGCGGGGGGGAGGAAAAGAAGATAGGGGATAGAATCGCTATATTATCACGGAAAACTAGACTGAATGTTTTATCCTAATTAACTGAATCCTTTATCCTATTAAATAAATTACTTTACCTTACCTTGGGCGGATAGCGGGAATCGAACCCGCGTCTTCTCCCCGGCAAAGAGAAATTTTACCATTCGACTATATCCGCATTTTCGTTCTTGATACACAATGTCTGGATCATATTTGTGAATAGCTATGATCGATAGTTCAGGACAATTATTATTATATTATATATTGATTATTATTGATTATATGTATATGATTATTATTGATTATATATTATTTTATTATATATTATTATATTTTATTATATATATATTCTAATTAGAATAATATTCTAATTAGAATAGAATTCTAAAATTATTATAATAGAATTCTAAATTCTATCATAATTATAATAGAATTATAAATTCTATCTCTATCTACTATCTATTATATATCTATCTATTATATAATTTATATAATTCTATTATAATTCTATTTATATAATTCTATTATTATTATAATTATAGATAAATTATATAAAATTTATTATATTATTATATAAAATATATTATTATAATATTATTATATAAAAATTTATTATATTATTATATAAATATATAAAATAGAATTCGATATATTTTCATTTTATTACATTTTTTATTTGTACTAGATTCATTTATAATAATTTTTTTATTCTAATTCTAATTATATTAGACTCAATTTTCTCAATTTTACATTTAATTCCATTTACAAATTACAAAAAAAAAAAGTTTGACCCCTCCCTAAAATTTGATAATTTTTTGTTTTCTTTATTTGTATTTTGCATTTTGGGAACTTAGACTTATATTGAATTTTAATGTGTTTCGAAACCCGAAAGAATTCGGGGGAGGGGTCATTTTCATTTCATTTTTTTATCTAAAACAACTAGGTTTAAGAGATGAGAGAATTAAGGATACCTACCAGAAAAACTAATACAATCCATAATGATGTACCGGAAAATACAACATTTTTATTACTCGACCAACCATCAGGAGAAGAAAAAACAACGGGTACACTAATCAGTAAGATTGATGAAGTAACAATTAATGCAAAAACAGCCAATTGGAAAGCAATAGTCATGTTTCTAATCCTCCAAGCTACCAACAAAAGAACTATACCATTTGATCCCTCTATCAGTCAAAAAAAAAATTGTAAAAAATGCATCATGGGGGGATTGTGCCATGAATCCATTGATTCTATATGACTTATGCCTACTCTTTCCCGTTTTAGGAGGGCAAGAGTAGTTTTTTACTTCACAAATGGTCATGCTAGATCCTGCATCTATCTATATATTACAGATGGAAAAATAGACTTATCGACTCACATCTAATATCTTTCTCTTTCTATAGTACAGTGATGGTATCAACCCCGATGGCCATGTTCTATTCGATTCGCCAGAATAAAAATAAATTCAATATAGTAAAATAGAAATTACCTTTCGGAGAGATGGCCGAGTGGTTGATAGCTCCGGTCTTGAAAACCGGTATAGTTTGCAAAGAACTATCGAGGGTTCGAATCCCTCTCTCTCCTTTTCTCGATGAATAGATTTATGTCTTTATTGGTTTTGACCGGCCCAGTATCATAAATGTAAATGGCTCGGCTATGCGGGATAGCCGAGACAGAAAAAAAAAATAGATTAGATCTAAATGAGTTGAAAAGTATTCCTTTTTCTTTCTTTTCAACTCATTTAGATCTAATCCACCCAATCAATATGTATTGTAGAATCAAATTGATTCCTACTTGAAGTATTGGATCTCTTGTCTCAGTTAGTTAAGAGGAGTCATGGAAAGAACAGGTTCAAAATCACGATCAATTCCCTTTTCAAATCCTGCTGCAGCTGCACGAGCCCTTCCTGCGTGCCATAAATGACCTACGAACAGGAAGAACCCTAGAACAAAATGAGAAGTAGCTAACCAACTTCTAGGAGAGACATAGTTGACTGCATTGATCTCGGTAGCTACGCCACCTACAGAATTTAACGAACCTAAAGGCGCGTGGGTCATATATTCTGCGGAACGGCGTTCTTGCCAAGGTTGTATGTCTTTTTTCAACCTACTCAAGTCCAAACCGTTTGGACCTCTTAGAGGTTCTAACCAAGGAGCACGCAGATCCCAAAAACGCATAGTTTCGCCTCCAAAAATGACTTCTCCGGTAGGCGAACGCATTAAATATTTACCTAACCCGGTAGGTCCTTGAGCGGATCCCACGTTAGCCCCAAGGCGCTGATCTCTAACTAGAAAAGTAAAAGCTTGAGCTTGAGAAGCTTCTGGTCCAGTAGGCCCGTAAAACTCACTAGGGTAAGCGGTATTATTGAACCAGACAAAGCAACAAGCAATGAAACCAAAAACAGATAAAGCACCTAAACTATAAGACAAGTAGGCCTCTCCAGACCATACAAGTGCACGGCGAGCCCATGCAAAGGGTTTGGTTAAGATATGCCAGATTCCACCTAATAGACAAATGGAACCTAACCATACATGCCCTCCAATTATATCTTCCAAATCGTCCACACTAACAATCCACCCTTCTCCTCCAAAAGGGGATTTTAGTAAATAACCAAAAATAACACTTGGGCTAAGGGTTAAGTTGGTAATTTTTCTTACATCTCCCCCCCCCGAAGCCCAGGTATCATATACACCTCCAAAATAAAGAGCCTTGAATACTAGAAGAAAAGCACCTATACCTAGCAAGATTAAGTGAATACCTAAAATTGTTGTCATTTTATTTCTATCTTTCCATACATAACCAAAAAATGGAAAAGATTCTTCAAGAGTCTCAGGACCCAGAAGTGCATGATAAATACCGCCAAATCCCAATACTGCAGAGGAAATTAAGTGAAGTACACCAGATACAAAGTATGGAAAGGTGTCTATAACTTCCCCACCAGAACCTACCCCCCAACCTAGAGTAGCTAGGTGGGGAAGTAAAATTAATCCTTGTTCATACATTGGCTTCTCCGGTACGAAATGAGACACTTCAAATAGGTTCATTGCTCCGGCCCAGAATACGATTAATCCAGCATGGGCTACATGAGCTCCCAGTAGTTTACCGGATAAATTGATAAGTCGGGCATTCCCGGCCCACCAAGCGAAACCGGTGGTTTCTTGGTCGCGACCGGCTAAAGATAAAGTTCCATTAAAGAGCGTTTCCACGTGGTAGAACCTCCTCAGGGAATATAAGGTTTTCATGAGGCTGATCTTGAGCCGCCATCCAAGCCCGAATACCCTCGTTTAAGAGAATATTTTTAGTGTAGAAAGTCTCAAATTCAGGATCTTCTGCTGCACGGATTTCCTGAGAAACGAAGTCATAGGCACGTAGATTCAGAGCCAGACCGACTACTCCAAGAGCGCTCATCCATAAACCGGTTACGGGTACAAATAACATAAAGAAATGTAACCAACGTTTATTGGAAAAAGCAACCCCAAAGATTTGAGACCAAAAGCGGTTAGCGGTGACCATTGAATAAGTTTCTTCAGCTTGAGTTGGGTTAAAAGCACGGAATGTATTTGCACCATCACCGTCTTCAAATAAAGTATTTTCTACAGTAGCACCATGAATAGCGCATAGCAGAGCAGCGCCCAATACGCCGGCAACTCCCATCATATGAAATGGGTTCAACGTCCAGTTATGAAACCCTTGGAAAAATAGGATGAATCGAAATATAGCTGCTACACCAAAACTGGGCGCAAAAAACCAACCAGACTGACCTAGTGGATAAATCAGGAATACAGAAACAAAAACAGCAATTGGACCAGAGAATGCGATTGCATTATAAGGTCGCAATTGCACAGATCGAGCAAGTTCAAATTGACGTAACATAAAACCTATTAGCCCGAAAGCGCCGTGGAGAGCAACAAAAGTCCACAAACCACCTAATTGACACCAACGAGTAAAATCTCCTTGTGCTTCAGGACCCCATAGTAATAACAAAGAATGTGCTAAACTATTAGCAGGAGTAGAAACTGCGGCGGTTAAGAAGTTGCAACCTTCCAAATAAGAGCTAGCCAACCCATGGGTATACCATGAGGTTACAAAGGTTGTACCTGTGAACCAACCCCCTAAGGCGAAATAGGCACAAGGAAAGAGTAATAGACCCGACCAACCCACAAAAACGAAACGGTCTCTCCGTAACCAGTCATCCATAATATCAAATAAATCATTTTCGTCTTTGGTAAATTTACCAAGGGCTATAGTCATAGTGATCCTCCTATTCAACTACTTCAACCATTTCCGAACACCTCATAGCATTTTCAGGGCCTTTGGCGCTTCTATTATTTATATCATTTCTGTATGATTTGATTTCTCGTACAATGCCCTTTTTAATTTCTAATGGGTTTCGAAGAAAAAAATTCTTTATCGGTCCATAACCTGACTTAGGTAAATTCATGAATTCAATTCAGTTATTCCTTTTTATAGTCTTAATAACCATATGAACCATAAATTTTTTTATGACTCATCCAATCAATTAGATAGATGAATTTTATTAAAAGAACTGGTCAAGGAACAAGTCAAGTCATCTCCCTCTACTTACGAGCAGATCCTCAGATTTATTTCTCTCATTCTATAAAACTAATCTTATTCTTGGATCTTGTTCATGAGATTTCTAAAAATCTATATTTTTACGTATTCTTTTAATTTCTATGTGCATTAAACTGCTACAGTATCCTATATTTTATTATTTTATACTTTATTCTTTCTCACCAGCTTTCTTATATTTCTTTGCAAGAAAGATACTTCGACTATTTTTTCTACTTAATATCTGTCAGAAAATAAGAAAGAGAATGAATTTTCTTATTATTTTCTTATTATTCAATTTTCAATTCAATACAATATTAATATTAAATAAATAGACAACTTTAAATGCAAATGAAAGGATTTTAAAATGAAAATATTTTTCTCACCCCTATATTCTACATTACATTGTCGGAATAAAAAAATATTGTATTTATCGATATGAGAATATTTGGTACAGGAAGCCGCGAATATATCAATCTTATTATATATCAATCTTATATGTATAAATAGCAATATAAATAGATCTTGTGTTCTGGAATCAAAGAAAGATAGTTAAAAGTATCTTCTATGTCTTATGTTATGACTTCGAATAAACTTTTTTATGCAGGAGGGGAATAGTTATTTATTCCTATAAAATAACTAGGAGCAAGAAGATTTAATCAGAAATATCGACAGATTTTTTTTCGGAGTCCAAAGAAAAAGAAATAGGAAAATGAAAGAAAAAGCAGAGCTACTGTTTCAATTTCATCTATATCCAAATCCAATTTTACTATCAGAATAGTAGATATAGTCATGATGGAATAGGTTAGGTCCACTTACTTTTTCTTTTATTGATTTCTATTTCTAATCTAATCTTTACAATTGATTTGATTGGAATAAAGTAAAATAAGAGAATTTGGTGATTTAAGAGCCAATTTCTCATTATTCATATTAATATAATAAACAAATGTTCTACTTTATAATTTTATAATTATATTAATTTTATAACTTTATAATTCTATTTTCGAATATATTCTATATATAATATTTTCTAAATAAATAAAATAGAGTCTAATCAAAATAGACTATACTATAATTACTATAATTTTATAAATATACTAATATAATTTTATAAATATACTAATATTTTCTAAAAATATACTAATATTTTCTAAAAATATACTAATATTTTAAGATATACTAAATATTTTAGTTAGCAAAAATCATTATATTATTTATATTATAATATTAACTATTATTTATATTATAATATTAACTATTATTTTATTTATATTATTTATAATATTAACTATTATTTTATTTAATTATTAATTAATATTTAATTATTTTTAATTATTAATTAATATTTAATTGTTTTCATTTTTTCATTTTAATTATATTATATTAATATTATTATTATTAATATTATTATTTAATTATATTATATTAATATTATTATATTTATATATATTTATATATATATAAATATTTATATATATATAATTTATATATTTATATATTATTTAATTATTAAATTATTATTTAATTATTAATTAATTATTAAATTATTAATTAATTATTAATTAATATTTAATTGTTTTCATTTTAATTATATTATATTATTTATATATATTTATATATATATAATTTATATATTTATATTTTATATATTTAATATTTATATTTTATATATTTATATTATATATTTATATATATATAATTTATATATTTATATTTATATTTATATATATAATTTATATATTATATATATAATTTATATATTTAATTATATTATTTAATATTATTATTGAATTTTATTTAATATTATTATTTAATTTTAATTATATTATATTATTTAATTTCAATTATATTATATTATTTATATATATTTATATATATAATTTATATATTTAATTATATTATTTAATATTATTAATATTTTGAATATTATTTAATTAATTAATATTTATTAATATTTAATTATATTATTTATATTATTATATATTATTTATATTATTATATATTATTTATATTATTATATTTATATTATTATTTATATAATAATATATTTATATTATTATTTATATAATAATATTAATATCATTATATTCTATTTTATTAGAATATTAATTTATTAGAGTATTGATATGGTATAAATCATTGTAATGTATAATGTTAATTTTTTTATTTTAACATTTCGAATTTGTATTTTAGAATTAATTAAAATTCTAGAGTTTCTTACTTTTTTATGACAAATATCAACAATATTTCTATCCCCTCTTCAAATAGAAATATTATCAAATAGGAATATTACCGCTGGTTTTTTTCTTTTTTTTTTTATTTATTTTAATAAAAAAAAAAAGAAAAAAGGCCAAAGCCCCTTATCGGATTTGAACCGATGACTTACGCCTTACCATGGCGTTACTCTACCACTGAGTTAAAAGGGCCCATTTGATAATTTGATATTTGATTAAATTCCTGAATGAGTTACTATGCGGATAAGATAGATCTATAGAAATAGATTAGAAATCCAATCTATAGAAAATCTATAGAAAATAAAAAATAAATAAAGAAAGTCAATCTATAAAAAAAAATAAATAAAGAAAGTCAATCTATAAATCTATTTTTATATTATTTATATATTATATATAAATAATAATAAAATAAATAATAATAAATATATAATTCAAATAAATATAGAATTAAATAATTAATTCAAATAAATATATAATTAAATAATTAATTAAAATTAATATAAATATAATAATATTAATAATTATAATTAATAAATATATAATAAATATAATAAAAATATATAATAAATATAATAAATATATAATTAATTATAATAAATATATAATTAATATATAATTATAATTATAAATATAATAATATAATTATAAATATAATAATATAAATATAATAAATATATAATTTAAATATAATAAATATATAATTATATAATATAAATATATAATAATAGTTAATATATTATTTCAATATTCAATAATATAATAATATATCAATAATATAATAATATAATATTGAAATTTTCAATTTCAATAGAATATCAAAAATTTTTTAATTAGAAATTATAAAAAAAAAAAAATATTATTTTCTAAAATAGAATATTATTATTCTAAATTCATAAATTCTAATATAAACTAATATAAATTAGAATAAGTATACTTTACTAAGTAAATAAGTATACTTTACTAAGTATAAGGAGTAGATTCATTCTAGTTCATTTATAAGCGAGAGATTTGATTTACCTAGTGAGTATAGGCTAAATTCGTGAATATAGGTAAACAAATGGTTTATTGATATTGAATTTATCATATTGATATTGAATTTATCAAGGCCAACCCTAATTGAATTCGCTGCCGAAATTCATTTGATTGATACATGTATTTAGCAATTCAACATAGATCCAAGATATTTTATCGAATCGCTGATGAAAAGATTCTATTTATCACCTGAACCAAATTAAAATCAAATTGGATAACTTGTTGATGCCTATCCCTCTTCCCCGATTTATTAATTTATTATTTGTTAAATTAGAAAGGTGGAAAGATTCTTCGAATTTAGTCATATCATTTCGTTATATTGACAATTTCAAAAAACTGTTCATACTATGAACATAGTATGCTGGCAGTCGAGCAAATGCGCCCCCATCGTCTAGTGGTTCAGGACATCTCTCTTTCAAGGAGGCAGCGGGGATTCGACTTCCCCTGGGGGTAGGGTATTACGAAAGGAAGTTGTCTTAATAAGTATGGAATTCCTTCTTCCTGGGTCGATGCCCGAGCGGTTAATGGGGACGGACTGTAAATTCGTTGGCAATATGTCTACGCTGGTTCAAATCCAGCTCGGCCCAATAATTCACTGATCCGCCATGAAATGATAGAACTCCTTTGTTCTCTCGAAATGCCCGATACAGAAAAAAAGTCAAATGTTCTCGCAAATTCTGATCTTGCTAATGATCTAGATTCAGATCAGGATTTGTAAGTATAAAGTCTAAGAAAAGGAGTAATGTAAAGAAAAACAAAGTCTTTTTTCCTTTTTTCATTGAAAGATTTTTTTATTATCAATCGGCGTTGATTTGAAATAACGAAAAAATGACTAGTAATCCCCGTCCCTTTTATCACTTATCACTAAGGTGCATATCCATGTGGATATCAATATACCACTCCCGTTTCTGTTATATACAACGCGGTGATTCCAATCTAAATAATAGTAAAATCTAAATAGAAGGGATTTGAATGAAATCATAAGAATATATATGCTGTACACTTTATTGCATTTCCCCGGGATTGTAGTTCAATTGGTCAGAGCACCGCCCTGTCAAGGCGGAAGCTGCGGGTTCGAGCCCCGTCAGTCCCGACGGATTCAAATCCAATAATATAATAAAAAATACATTAATTCATTTTTCCCTTTTCTGCGAAAGGGGGACAAATAACATAATTTTATAGCATAATTTCATTCCCAAGGGGATCCTTCTTATTTATTTTATTTTCGTTTTACATTTCTCATCAAAGTAAATACAAATATGGGAATTTTCATTTTTTTTTCAACTAGTACTGATTCTGATTGATAGAGACATATGTAGATTAGTACAATTATTGGTATTGGTAGCGTTATATTCAAGATTCCAAAAGATACTTGGAATTTTTGATTACTCCCGACCCGTATAATGAAATCGAATTGAATGCCATATCTTTTCCGGTAACGCATACACAAATGGAATTTTTATTTATTTGTATTACGATACAAAATAAATTGAATTACTTTGGTAGAATCCTTTGAATCTGAAAAGTATCTTTTTTTGGCTCCGATTTTATTTTTATGGAATCTCAATTACAAACTCAAATTTGAAACAATCTATCTCATTCAAATTGTGCACCGAAGTTTTGTTTAATGTATTCTATGCATTCCATTAACAAGGAAAGAAGATAAAATAAATAACAAGGAAAGAAGATAAAATAAAGATCAAATAAAAAAAAGTAATGGAAAAAAATTATCAATTGAATCAAGAATTCAAGCAATTTTTGAATTCCGTATGGATAAACGATCTTTCTATGTTATACTATTCAATTCTCGACGATGAATCGATTTGATAACTCAGATATTGTTATTCATAATATTGATCAGACTCGATATCATCGAGATGGAATTCATCCCATTGAATTTGGGATGCGAAAGATTTATTATCTCTATGGGATTAAATCCCGAGTTATTACGAAGTAAAGAAAAACGAAACGATGAGATTATGGAAGTAAATATTCTTGCGTTTATTGCTACTGCCCTGTTCATTCTAGTTCCTACTGCTTTTTTACTTATAATTTACGTAAAAACTGTTAGTAAAAGCGATTAATTTGAATGAAACTTGACTTCTTTGCCTTCTTAGTTCTTATCAATATCAATGATTGAAGAAAAAAATGAAAAGGATTCCTATTTTGTTTGAATCTTAGATGAAATGGATGAAATGAGCGGACTAGAATTAGCAGTATTCTATGAGATCCGATAGTATGATAGAAAGAAAAATATTTCTTTCTATCATACTATCCATTTTTTTTTTGTTTTATTCTGGTGTATACAGTGTATCCAGTTGTACTATAGAAAGATATAGAGAAAGATATAGGCTTAATTTAATATAGATATAGATTAATCTATAATATCATCCTCATATTCATATGTCTAGATATCAATTATTTGTATGTAACGTACATAACGTCCCAATTCTATTTCTTCATCTATTTGATTTGTGTTGATTCCAATTAATATTAATATGAAATAGTTGAAAGGCAGTTCTTACTCTTACTTTTTGGGCTCTAATTCCTAGATTTCCGATTATTTTCAATATGAATCCCACCATCTACCGAAAGAATAAAATCAATGAAAAAGGTATTATTCATAGAATAGATTACTTTACTCGAATCCAATATAATTTGGAAATGAAGATATGAAGATATTTTGAATTAATAAATTCAAAAATCTTTGCAGAACGGTCTATAAAACAATCGATAGAGTTTGATTTCTCAAACTCAATTAGTAATACCCCTAAAGTCCATTTCTTCCCCATATTACGAGTGAAAGGGAAAATGTAAAGACTACCATTAAAGCAGCCCAAGCGAGACTTACTATATCCATGCGAATTATGTCCTCTATGAATATGAAGGAATTTTTCCATTATTGTTCACTAATAATAGTAGAATTGTTGACACAGAGTCAAAAAAAAAAGATTCTGTTCAATATATTGATGAAAAAAATCCAAAAAATCCAATTAATTCAACGAAGTTCTTATCTTATTCTTATGAGATTGCTAGTAGAATCGATAAATTTTTAGTACAAATTTGAGTACAAACAAAAAAGCCAGCGGTCCCCTTGGAAGTATCAAGAAGCCCTTTCCTCCGCGTGCTTCTGTTGGGAGCAAATTCGATAAGTTATATCAGCAAAAGAAAAAGGAATAAGATATTTTGCGTCTTTTGTTGATCAGGCGACACCCGGATTTGAACTGGGGAAAAAGGATTTGCAGTCCCCCGCCTTACCACTCGGCCATGCCGCCAAGGCAACACAAAATAGACGAAACTATTCCCACCCTTTTTTTATATTGCCATTTTATTGCCTTTTTTTATTTTTAGTTTTATTTTAGAGGGGAAAGTTTCTTTATTTTTTTTTTGTACTTGCATTTTGAATTCCATTTTTATTAACCCCCTTTATTTCTTTTCTAAATTCCTAAAAAAAAATCCTTCTTTTTTCTGGATCTATCTTTTCAATTCATTTTGTATAGTATCTCAAAACACACACTATCTAAAATTTTCTATTATCTATTGAAATGAAAAGTCAATTTTCAGTTACAAACTCAAGAAAAATTGGAACCATAAACTGTGAATTCATGAACGATTCTTGGATTTGAATCTAAAATTGTATTTCTCTAATCCTAATGATATAAGAAAATCAAAATTGATACATAACCAATTCGTATTGATTCTTTTCAATAAAAAAAAATTCTTCTCAGTTTAAATTATAACAACAATTATGAGTATATGTAAACCCTAGAACATAAATTTTTACACGGATATCTATCTTATCTGTCTATGATTCCTATAGGAAAATTTCTATTCAATAAAAATGAAATAGAAATTTTCATAGAGCATGACATGCACTGTCCAAAATAGAACTGCAGTAAAATAAAAGGAGAGACATATATATAGATAGCTATAGTTATGAGATAGCTATAGTTATGTCGCATATGTTTGTTTAATAAGCCTTCTTTGGAATATGTAATATCATAATAATGGTAGAAATTGAATCACTTTTTGTTTTGCTATTCTATAAAAAATTTCCTAAGTCTAAGGTAAGTGGAATTTCTCAATTCCTTTCCGGTTATATCTGTTGCAAATTCTAATTTGAGTATAAATTTCTCTTTATTCATTCCTCCGTTCATACGTATTTCATACATTCCATATCTATGGAGTTAGATAAAATTTTATGTGATTCTGTAAACAGAATATAAATTCCATCATTGCTAGATCGATCCATATAATTTGTAATTTGAATGAAGAACAATCCAATAATGGGATTTTTTTATTTTTAATAAACGGGAAATTCAAAATGCTCGGGGATGGAGATGAGGGAATGTCTACAATACCTGGATTTAATCAGATACAATTTGAAGGATTTTGTAGGTTCATTGATCAGGGCTTAACAGAAGAACTTTATAAGTTTCCAAAAATTGAAGATACAGATCAAGAAATTGAATTTCAACTATTTGTGGAAACATATCAATTAGTAGAACCGTCGATAAAAGAAAGAGATGCTGTATATGAATCACTTACATATTCTTCTGAATTATAT
>CANTUR010001964.1:0-80932 GCA_947683625.1 Mallotus nudiflorus | reverse complement strand
TTTTGAGCTTCGAATTGATTGATTCATGAAAACTCCCTTCACAAATGTTGATCCTAATAGCTTAATCTACATGTATGAATTTTTGTAGAATTTTTGGACATTTTTTGGATTTTTGGGTATTTTTGAATATTTTAATATTATTTTCTAATTTTCGGAAATTAATTATTTAAATTGTGAAATTGGAGTTTATGGTTAAATTAGGTGTTGAAATGAATTATAGGAATTTATTTGGAATTTTTATGAATTTCTAAGTATTTATTTTGAATTATTGAAGTTTATGTGATTTTGAGAAATTAGGGTTAATTGTGTTTTTAATTGAAATTAATTGGATAATTGAGTTTAATTATTAATATTATTGATAAATATGTTGAGAAAATTAATTTTGATAATTGTATGATTTTTGGTGAATTTTTGAAGTAATTTAAGTATATTTATATATATAGGGGTATTTTGGTAATTTTACCCTAAATTGGCTAAAAATGTAATTTAATTGGTTTTAATAGGTATTTAAGGTATAAAATGATTTTTATAAATTATTTGGTATTTTTAACTAATTAAAACTATTTTTCGTGAATTATTTTCAATTATATATATAATATACGGTTTTTCAAATAAAATAAGTTTTTATCGGTTTTTTACAGTGTTTTAAGGTTAATTATGTAATTTCCACTATGAAATGTATTTCTGTGATTTAAGGATATTTTTGGTATATCTGGAATATTTCTGTGTTGTGGACCCCGGTCGATAGATTGTAGTCTGGAGTCGACCGAGGGGTTGTGGTTGAGTGTGGTGTTTATTTTCGAAGTGTGGTTTCTTTGCAGGGTCGGCTCTACTCTTTTGAGTAGAGAGATGTCGTTTTACAGGGGAGGTTCTGTCGGATTTTCGATAGAATTCTCGTAAACGTGATATCTAGTCGAACCCTAAATTCCGATTCTGTGTTTAATACTCTAGATTGAATTCTAGGATTTCTGTTAGGTTTATTCTGATGTCGATTATTATTACTTGTTTAGTTGCGCCGAGACCGAGGCTAGTGGTCCAGGCCCGTCGGACCTGTCTCGTGGAGCGCACTAGGTGAGTTACTGTACTATGTATACATGCTTAGGATGCATGATTTAGAAATATATGTTTTACTTTGATTAAAATGCATAAATAATGTGATTTGTATTTAAGTATATTTTTGGTTTATTTTGGTATATAATAAATTATATACATGTTTTATTAATAAAATATATTTAAAATGTTTTTAAATATATTTTTTAATTTAATTTGTGATTTGATTGGATTTATTTGACATATATATACTCGAAATATACCTGGTTTACTTTTGGTATATTTCCGGTATATATATGGTTTATGTTGTATTTTATTGAACGTCATGCATCATTTATTTTTGTGAATGAATGTTTTATATTTAATGATGAAGGATATCAATAGAACGTGCTACCTAGTGGCAGCACTAGGACCGAGTACGTACCGGTACGCCTATAGTATTTAGGCTATATTACTAATTATTTGTGGATATTGATTTATTATGATTATTGATATGTGAGATGTGGTTTGGAGGTGTGATTGCTGGAGCTCGGTTGACCAAGTGTCTCGGGGCCAATCACACTGGCAGTCAGACTGCTGGAGCTCGGTTGACTTAGTGTCTCGGGGCCAGTCTACTGTCCAAATGGATTAAGTGGATATATTTGGATTCAGTGAGCCTGTATGGCTAAAGTGTTGTCTAACACTATTTTCCGAGGTTGCGATATTCTAGGGTTCTATATAATCCTTCATAAAAGATGATTTTCAGATAAAATATATAAAATGATTTTATTACATCTGTGTGAATTTGCCCTGTATATATACATATTAGATATGTATTATTGACTGTATGCATTATCATTTAGTATGCATGTATATATATTATAGTAATTCACTCATGAGGTCTGACTCCCCTCCGTGACTATTTTTCAGGAGAGTCAACTTCTTCAGACCTCAATAGCAGGTCGATACGCAGGATTTCTTTCGCCCCGACTTCTTTATGTAAACCTGTCTACTTGAGTCTTATTTAGTTTATCTAGACACTGCAGGTAGTCGTGAATTAAAGTATTGGATTTTATGTATTTTATTTTAAAGAGATGTATTATATTGAAACTGGATTTGTATTAAAGAATTATATATCTATGAGATGAATTTGATTTAAATCCAGTTGATGTGAATAACATTATGATATTATGATTTTTATTTCCGCTGCATATTATATGATTATTGTTATTATTGCATACTTTATTTTATTTTTAGGCTTGCTACGGGTTCCGGATTCGGAAAGAATTCCCGTTCCCTAGCGCCGGTCATGGCCCCTGTTTTGGGTCGTGACAATATACCACTAATGTGTTAAGTTTAATTTAATAATAAAACATTTATTTATTCGGTAAATAAATCAAAAATTACCAAAAATAAATTTAAAAAATAATTAAGTGTAGGTTTATAATTTAACATGCAATTATTTAAGAATAAACCTAAAATCTACTAAAACTATACCTAGGGTATACTAATCATTTAATAAAATAATTATGTCTAAGTGTACATTTTAAAACATGTGTATATTACTCAAATGTATTAAACCTAAACCTAATTGTTTAATGTGCATAATATAAAAATGCAACTCTAGATATACCAAAATATTATAATTTTAAATCATTTTTTAAAACATACAATGAAAATGAAAAATTCTAAATAATGCACCCTATATGCAATGCATGTATATACAGTATAATAACTCACATGTTAGCGCTCCACAAGACAAACTCGGCGGGCCTGATTCGTTAGGCGTCGGTCTCGGCGCAGCTAGACAAACAAATGACAACATGAAATCAGAATAAATTTAACGAAAATTCTAAAGACTCGATCTAGAATTTTAGACACAGAATTAGAATAGGAATTTGACCGGACATCATGTTTTACGAGAATTCTATCGAAAATTCGACGAACCTCCCCTGTAAAACGGACATCTCTCTACTCAAAGAGTAGAGCCGGTCCTGCAAAGAAATACACTTCGGAATAAACACAGAATTACAACCAAAATCCCTCGGTCGGACTCCAAACTACAATTCACGACCGAGGTTCACAATTCACAAAATATTTATAAAATACCGAAAATGCCCTTATATAATAAAAATACATTTTATAAATTCAAATTACGTAATTAACCCTAAAACATACTAAAAATCAATAAAAACCCATTTATTTAGAAAATAGTATATTATATATAATTTGAAAATAATTTACGAAAAATAATTTTAATTAGTTAAAAATACTAAAAATTTGCAGAAATCATTTTTATAGCTCAAATAATTATTAAAACCAATTTAATTATATTTTTAGCCAATTTAGTGTAAAATTACCAAAATACCCCTATATATATATTCACTATAAATTTTCAAAAATTCACCAAAAATCATATAATTACTCAAAAATTAATTTCTCAACATATAATTCATAATATCAATAATTATACTCAATTTACCAATTTATTTCAATTAAACACATAATTAACCCTATTTTTCAAAATTACATAAACTTAATAAATTCCAAATCAATACATAAAAATTCACAAAAATTACAAATAAATTTCTATAATTCATTTCAACTCATATAATCACCATAAAATACAATTTCATAATTTAATTATTAATTTTCGAAAATTAGAAAATAATAATAAAATAATAAAAAATTCACAAAAATTAAAATAAATTCCAAAAATTCTAAAAAAATTACATCATGTAGATTAAGCTTCCAGAAACAAACTTTGTGAAGGAATTTTTCATGAATCAATCAAATTAAAGCTAAAAAAAATTTGAAACCCAAAATGGCTGATTTGAAGAAATTGAAACCTAAGCAATTCTAGACCCAAATCAAGTGAAAAAAAGCTTGGAATCACACTCACCAGAGCTCAAGGAGAAGATAGAGACTGACGGCATCAAATTTGGTGGCCGGAAAGTGCTTGGTCGGAGCTAAGTTGATTTTGGCTCCTTGATGAAAATCCGGCCAAAACTCGCCGGAAAAGAGTGTTTCAGGTGGTGGAAATGGCTGGAGGTGGAGAAGGAAGGCTGAGGGGCATAGTAACAGTAAGAAAACCAGCTTGAAAGTGGCTAGAAATGGAAGAAATATGGTGATGGGCATTTGGAGAAGAAGAGTGGCAATTCTGTAAATAAAAGGAAGTTTTGGTTTTTGATTAAAAAAATTAGGTATATATATATATATATATATATATATATATATATATATATATATTCACACTATATATTGTAATATATAAAATTTCACACACATTAAATATACACCACACACATATTTTAATATGTTTAATAATTTATAAACTTAAAATTAATTAATACAAAAATTAAAATAATAAAATTAAGGAAATTAACTAAGCTCTAATTAATTTAAATAAATACATATATATACATTTTGTTTTAGCACTTTAAAATTATATATGAGTTCATGTAAATTCATAAAACTAGTCAAAATAAATAGTATTAAATTATTTACGTGTCAATTTCCCCAAAAATACAATTTCTGAGAAAATTTTATGTAAAGTACTTAAAATAATATAAAATAATTAAAATTAGCTTTTAAAAAAATAACAACTCTTAAAATATCATAAATATATACAAAAATTATTAACACTGCATATCCCGATGCAGTATAAAAATATTTAAAAAAAAACTCGGGATATTACAGTCTTCCCCCCTTATAAGAATTCGTCCCCGAATTCCAGAAAGAGAATTACAAGATCAAGAAAGGAAGAGATACATGTAAGAAGCTTGTATCCCAACTTTAGTCTCTCACGTAAGCTCTTTCACTTTTATTGCCACGTCACGGAACCTTGATCATCTGAATCTAGTTCGAACATAACTATCGAGCTTGATAATTTACAATCACAACTGATTCCTTCTCAAACTTCAGATCTTCATTCAGTTCTATATTGTTCAAACGCGTCTCATCATACCAATTTTTTCGGAGACATCTTCAGAATTCCAGTCTTCGATCTGAAACTCCATATCTCTGCATCTAGGATCCACATCGCTCTTCTGATCACAGCAACTTCTTCGCTGTATTCTGAACCATCTCATATCTAATTAAGACTTCTTTCCATAAAAGCCTCAGGTGGTGTCATTCCAATACTGCTATGGTAGCTGTTATTATAAGTGAATTCTATAAGTAGCATATAATCAACCTAGCAACCTTCTAGATCCAAAACACACATCTTCAACATACTGTTTAGTGTTTGGATCATCCTCTCAGACTGTCATCTGTCTGAGGATGAAAAGCAGTATTGAAATCCAATCAGGTGTCTATTACTCTCCACAATCTCTGCCAAAATCGAAAGGTAAACACTGTACCTTTACCATATACAATGGATATAGGTAGTCCATGCAGGCACACATATGCTTCATATGCAGCTTAGCCCTCTTAGCTACTGAATAAGTGGCTTCCACTGGCCAAAAATTAGCTGGCTTAGTCAATTTGTCTACAGTCATTCCAACGGAATTATATTCACCCTTCGAACGAGGTAACCAACCATAAAAATTATCACAATTCATTTCCACCCAAATTTAAAAGAGATCGAAACTTCCCGAAAGACTTCTGATGTCAACTTTCACCGGCTGGTAATTTTAACACTTAGAAATACAATCAGTCACCTCCTTTTATAATCCAACCCACTAGTACTGATCCTGAATATTGTGATAATTCTTGGTAACCATCTGGATGTACACTGCAAGTTCATTTCCACAACTTATATAGAATCCCTTTCTCAGATTACAACATCAACCCTATATCATTAACTTGGGCATCTCCTATCAGCAGATCATTCTATGGTGATATGCCATGATGACATGCTATGATGAATGTCATGATGAGATGATATAATGAAATGTTATGATGAAATGCTAGAATGAAATGTCGTGATGAAATGCTGTAATGAGATCTATGATGATATGATGAAATGCTGTAATGATATCAGGTCTTATCCTCTAAAGTTCATGTAACCCTCATATCAATCAGTCTTCTTCAGTACTTGGAAGCTGTTCTAACAAACATCTGTTCACACAATCTTCCCATTCTTCTGAGTTATGCGGGTCATAGGAGCTGCAATTCTAGAGAATTCTATTCAGATTTCCTATGATACCCAATTAAACCCAGAGAATTACAAATCTCAATGGATTCAGTCAGTCTGGGCCGCTCAGATGCTGTTTTGATCTTTTGTGGATCAACTTGAATTCTATCTTTAAATGCCACAATTCTAAGAAAAACAACACTCTCCACCCAATGATCACACTTCTTGAATTCAGCATAAAGCTGACATTCTCTTAGTGTCTGTAGTATAGTCCTCAAGTGATATGTGCCCTTTCATTTACTTCGAATACACTAGTATATCATTAATGAAGACTACTACAAACTAATCCACAACTATTGATAACTCGACTTTAAATCAATTTTTAAAAAGAACTGTGCACTCTATAGCTAATCAGACAGGTCATCTATCCTCAAAGAGGATACTTGTCCCTTCACTGTTACCCTGTTCATCTCTCTGCAGTCAATGCACAGTTTCAAGGTACTATCCTTCTTCTTTACAATAGGACTAGTGCACCCCAAAGAGAAACATAAGGTCTGACAAAACCTTGGTCATACAGCTCTTGCAATTGCTCCTACAGCTCTGCAAAAGTCATTTTGTAGGGCTACGTTGAAATAGGAGTTATATCAGGAACCACATCGATACAAAATTCAATCTCTGTAAGGTGGTAAACCTGGTAACTCACAAGCAATTAAAACATCTGGGAGAGACAACTTCTCCACTGAAGTATACTCAACTAGAGCCAGATATTCTTGACAACGCTTTCACATCTCATCAAGATTAATTACACCCCAAAAGACTGAATTCACAATAACTCTCTGAATCTCAATTCTCGATTCAGATGCGAATATATTACGCTTAATCCTGTAACACATAATTCTACCAGTCTCCTCTTATACTGTATTACATCTTCAGCATGACGTATCAAATTGAAGAGTTTACAGGTAATCTTCTCAACTGATTGCTCTTCCCTTACTTTGTGCAATAGTTGATACAAGCAATTATCCTTCTTAAAGGTTGATGGAAGTATCTTAGAAATCCCCCTTTAACTCAAATTATGTGTTGTAGTCAGAACTGACAGCTTGCCATAAGGAATACAAGAGTGCTTCGTCTTCATTAGACATTTTCCAATTCCCCGTCAAAGCATATCAAACAACTACCAAACTTGACTAAATGCCATCAAGCTCTTATTAGTCTCGACTATCATAGTCACAATTGTTGCACATTCAAGTCCAAAAGGAATGGTTGTACTGCTTACAATGACTACTTTAAACCCTTGAGTTATAATTGCCTCTAACCTACCCCTATACTAGATAGGTGTAGTAGGGCTGGAACTATAACCACAACTTCAACTTGAAAAGACTGATTATCAATATTATCTAAACAGAAGAAACAATTCACATTCACTGCACTGAAAAGATATGGAAATCAATAGAATTCAGAATATAGAATATACGCAGAATTGACATGTCTCAAGTTCTCGGCTGAAAAAGAAATTACATCTACTGAACGATCGAAGGTATCAGCACCGCATCATATGAAACTCCTGTTGCAGAAGCAACATCATTGCAATGCTAAGCCACCAGCTCCTCATTCAGTTATTCCCGTTGTCAACAGCGATCATCAGGCCTTCTAAATCCATCTCTACCCGTACGCTAACAGGATGCATAGGGGGTAAAACCTCATGCTCAGAAGATCAACTATCATCGATCTCATCGATCGATGGAGTGACTCACGCTCAAGGCAATCAACAAGGAGCAAAAATAAACAAATAGTTCAAATAATCACAAACATCAATAGACACCCTAACGGTTACGCGGAATTCCTAATGCAAGGAAGAATTTTCAAAGACATGACCGAACCTAATTCACTGCAGTAGTTTAACAGAAAACACAACTTCGAAAACTAGGGCCACAACTCAAACAACTAAGCCCTGACACAGAACTCAGCTCTGATACCAACTTTGTCAGGACCCAAACTAGGAGTCATGACCGGCGCTAGGGAACGAGAATTCTTTCGAATCCGGGACCCGTAGCAAGCCTTAGAAAATAAAATCATGCAATAATTAAATAAAAGTATGACCAAATTAAAATTTTTCTGAATCAATATATAAAATAAATACTCCAAATCCTTTTATAAATGAATACATATTCGTACAATGTTCAAATACAAATTCTCAGAGTATATAATATCTAAACAAAATAATACACTTCCAATATAATAACACTACTATTGCAGTTTCTAGAATACAATTCAAAGTTCAGAATATACATTTGCATAAAATAGCCGGGACTGAAAAAACACCGGCGAGGAACTCTACAACTAAGGTCTGACGATATAGGATCTCCTGAAAAAAATAATTGAGGGGGGGGGGGTCAGACCTCACTAAGTGAATTATTATACTATATATACATGCAATCTAAACCATAACAATCAGGCATTCTTATATATATATGTATATACACACATTTCACGTGAATGCCAAACTTTGCTTTTATAAATATACTCAATATAGAAAATGTTTGTTTTAATTCATGAAGGATCCATAGAATCCTAAATAAGAACAACCTCAAAAAATCCATCATCACTCTAGCCATACAGGCTCACTTGATTCCAAATAGAACACTTATTCTAATCTGGACAGTAGACTGGCCTCGAGACACTAAGTCGACCGAGCTCCAGCAGTGTCACGACCCAAAACAGGGGCCATGACCGGCGCTAGGGAACGGGAATTCTTTCGAATTCGGAACCTGTAGCAAGCCTAAAAATAAAATAAAACATGCAATAATAACAATAACAGTAATATATATGCAGCGGAAATAAAAATCATAAATATAATAATAACATTCTCATCACTAGATTTAAATCAAATCTCATCTCATCACATATATATAAAATCTTTCAGTACAAATCCAGTTTCAATATAATACATCTCTTTAAATAAAATACATGAAATCCCAAATTTTAATTCACAACTACTGCAGTGTCTAGATTATAAAAAATAAGACTCAAGTAAATAATTTACACAAAGAAGCCGGGGCGGAAGAAATCCGGTGTACAGGCCTGCTACTGAGGTCTGAAGATGTTGACTCTCCTGAAAAATAGTCAACGGAGGGGAGTCAGACCTCACTGAGTGAATTACTATAATATATATACATGCATACTAAATGATAATGCATACAGTCAATAGTATATATATAAATATATATACAGGCAAATACACACATATGCAATAAAAATCATTTTATATATTTATTGAAAATCACTGTTTATGAAGGATCAAATAGAACCCTATGATATCGAAACCTCAATCAGTGTTAGACAACCCTCTAGCCATACAGGCTCACTTAATCCAAATATATACACTTAATCCATTTAGACAATAGACTGGCCCCGAGACACTAAGTCAACTGAGCTCCAGCAGTCTGACTGCCTGTGTGATTGGCCCCGAGACACTTGGTCAACCGAGCTCCAGCAATCACACCCAAATCACATCTCACACATCAATAATCGCATTCAATCAATATCCACAAATAGGTTAGTAATATAGCCTAATACTATAGGCGTACCGGTACGTACTCGGTCCTAGTGCTGCCCAATAGGTAGCACGTTCTATCGATATCCTTCATCATTAATAATAAAAACATTCATTCACAAAAAATAAATGATGCATGAAGTTCAATAAAATATCAACATAAACCCATATATATACTAGAAATATACCAAAAGTAAACCAGGTATTTTTCGAGTATATATATACGTCAAATGAATTCAATCAAATTATAACTTAAGCTAGAAATATATTTAAAAACATTTTAAATATATTTTATTTACAAAACATGCATATAATTTAATAAATACCCAAAATAAACCAAAAATATACTTAAATAAAATCATATTATTTATGCATTTTAATCGAAATAAAATATATATATTTCTAAATCATGCATCCTAAGCATATATATATAGTATAGTAACTCACCTAGTGCGCTCCACGAGACGGGTCCGACAGGCCTGGTCCACTAGCCCTCGGTCTCGGCACAACTAAACAAGCAATAAATAACCAACATCAGAATAAACCTACAGAAATCCTACAATTCGATCTAGAGTATTAAACACAGAATCGGAATTAGGGTTTGACCGGATATCACGTTTTACGAGAATTCTATCGAAAATCCGGCAGAACCTCCCCTGTAAAACGGACATCTCTTTACTCAAAAGAGTAGAGCCGACCCCTGCAAAGAAATACACTTCGAAAAACAAGCTCAACACTCAACCACAACCCCTCGGTCGGACTCCAGACTACAATCTACCGAACGGGGTCCACAAACACAGAATAATTCCAGAAATACCAAAAATACCCTTATAACATAGAAATTCATTTTATACTTAAAAATTACATAATTAACCTTTAAACACTATAAAAACCGATAAAAACTCATTTTATTAGAAAAACCGTATATTATATATATAATTGAAAATAATTCACGAAAAATAGTTTTAATTAGTTAAAAATACTAAATAATTTGTAGAAATCATTTTTATACCTTAAATAACTATTAAAACCAATTAAATTACATTTTTAGCCAATTTAGGGTAAAATTACCAAAATACCCCTATATATATAAATATACTTAAATTACTTCAAAAATTCACCAAAAATTATACGATTATCCAAATTAATTTTTCTCAACATATTTATCCATAATATTAATAATTAAACTCAATTAACCAATTAATTTCAAATAAAAACATAATTAACCATAATTTCCCAAAATTACATAAACTCAAATAATTCAAAATAAATACTTAGAAATTCATAAAAATTCCAAATAAATCCCTATAATTCATTTCAACACCTAATTTAACCATAAAACATAATTTCATAATTTAAATAATTAATTTTCGAAAATTAGAAAATAATATTAAAATATTCAAAAATACCCAAAAATCTCCAAAAATTCACACATGTAGATTAACCTACTAGGATCAACATTTGTGAATGGAGTTTTCATGAATCAATCAATTCAAAGCTCAAAAAAATCGAAAACCCTAATGTGACCGAATTGGAAAATTCGAAACCTAAGCAATTTTAGACCATTTAAGCTCAAATCAAAGCTAGAATCACACTCATCGGAGCTCAAGGAGAAGAAAGAGACCGGCGGTGTCGAAAATGGTGGCCGGAATCGGCGTGATCGACGGTGGAAGGAAACTCGGTTTCTCCGGCCAAAAATCCACTTCCAAACGCCGGAAACGGCTACCACAGGCAGCGGAAGAGGCTGGGGAAGGTGGTGGCACACCGGACGGCACTCTCACGGCAAGGGAACGGCACGGCAGGCATCCGGACGGCGAAGGGAAGCAAATCGGGGAAGAAGGAGGCTCGGGGGCAAAATGGTAATTTTTCCAAAAGTTTGATTTTTAATGTATTATATGTATATATATATACTTTATACTATATATTAAAATAATATTAAATCACACACATTAAATATACACCACACACATAAAATTTAATATTTTAATAATTTATACTAAATAAAAATAATTAAATAACAATAAAACTAATAAATAATTAATAAAATATTAGGGTAATATTAAACCCTAATTAATAAATAATTACATATATACACGGTGTTTAGTAGTTTTAAAAATACGTATGAGTTCATGCAAGTCCGAAAATATATTTAAAATAATTAATAATAAATTATTTACGTGAAAATTTCCCCGAAAATGAAAGTCTCGGGAAAATTTTACGTAAAGCACTGTAAATAATACACAATAATTAAAATAGGTTTTAAATACATATCAACTCGTAAAAATATCGTAAGATATATATATATACAAAAATTATTAACACTGCATATCCCGGTACAGCGTAAAAATATTTAAAAACATGGGATATTACAGTCTTCCCTCCTTACAAGAATTCGTCCCCGAATTCCAGAAAACATAATCAAGAAGGAAAGAGATACGGGTAAGAAGATCGCATCTCAGCTTCAGTCTCCCACGTATGCTCCTCAACTCTGTCGCTACGCCACAGAACCTTGACCATCGGAATCTATTTCGATCGCAACTGTCGAACTTGATAATCAACGATCGCCACAGGTTCTTCCATAAACGTCAAATCTTCACTCACTTCTACACTGTCTGGTTGCAACACGTGAGAAGGGTCTGAGATATACTTCCTCAACATCGAGATATAAAATACTGGATGCACCTGTGACATACTCAGAGGCAAATCCAACCGATATGCAACAGTGCCAACTCTCTCCAGAATCTCAAACGGTCCAATATATCTCGGTGCTAACTTACCCTTCCTGCCAAATCTCATCACACCCTTCATCGGAGATACTTTCAGAAAAATGAAATCTCCAACCTGAAACTCCACATCTCTGCGCCTAGGATCCGCATAACTCTTTTGTCTGCTAACTACGGTCTCTATTCTGCGCTTAATCACGGTGACTTTCTCTGCAGCATCCTGAACCATCTCAGGTCCAATCAAAGCTCTCTCACCAATCTCATCCCAACTCAAAGGGGATCTACAATTCCTTCCATACAACGCCTCATACGGTGCCATGCCAATACTGCTATGGTAGCTGTTATTATATGCAAACTCAATAAGTGGCAAATGATCATCCCAGCTACCTCCCAAATCCAAGACACACATCCTCAACATATCTTCCAGTGTTTGGATCGTCCTCTCAGACTGGCCATCTGTCTGAGGATGAAAAGCAGTACTGAAATCCAACCTAGTGCCCATCGCTTCCTGCAACTTCTGCCAAAAATGAGAAGTAAACACTGAACCTCTATCTGACACAATGGACACAGGTACTCCATGAAGGCACATAATATGCTTCATATACAATTTCGTCAATCTGGCAACTGAATAAGTGGCTTTCACAGGCAAGAAATGTGCAGACTTCGTCAATCTGTCTACAATCACCCAGATGGAATCGTATCCATCCTTCGAACGAGGTAAACCGACTACAAAATCCATAGCTATCCTTTCCCACTTCCACTCGGGAATAGGAAGAGGCTGAAGCTTCCCAGAAGGCTTCTGATGTTCGGCTTTCACTTGCTGACACGTCAAGCACTTAGCAACATAATCAGCGACATCTTTCTTCAATCCGTCCCACCAGTATAGATCTCTGATACTGTGGTACATCTTAGTGACACCCGGATGAACGCTGTAGGCTGTAGAATGTGCTTCCTCTAAAATCTCTTCCCTCAAGTCATCCACATTAGGAACACACAATCTACCACTGATCCACAACACACCATCATCATCGAGTGTGAAACCAGTGAACTTCCCTGCTTGAACATTCTCTACGAGCTCTTCCAGAATAGGATCTCGGCTCTGAGCTGCTTTAATCCTATCCCTCAGTACAGATCGCACTTTAAACTGAGCTAACAGTCCACCTGATCTACTAATCTTCATCATCAGACCTTGATCCACCATCAGATGCAACTCCTGGATCAATGGTCTCCTCTCAACACTGATGTGAGCAAGACTACCTGAGGACTTTCTACTCAAGGCATATGCTACCACATTAGCTTTACCCGGATGATATAATATCTCACAGTCATAATCCTTCAACAGTTCCAACCATCTCCTCTGCCTCAAATTCAAATCACGCTGCTGAAAAATGTACTTAAGGCTCTTGTGATCAGTAAATATCTCACAAGTCACCCCGTACAGATAATGTCTCCAAATCTTCAAAGCAAAGATCACTGCAGCCATCTCAAGATAATGTGTAGGATAGTTCTGCTCATGCTTCTTCAACTGCCTCGAAGCATAGGCTATCACCCTTCCATTCTGCATCAACACACAACCAAGGCCAATTCTAGAGGGATCACAGTAAACTGTGAACTTATCCACACTATTAGGCAAAGCTAATACTGGTGCTATGGTCAACTTCTCCTTCAACAACTGAAAACTGTTCTCACAAGCTTCTGACCACTCGAATCTAACATTCTTCTGAGTCAAGCGAGTCATAGGGGCTGCTATCCTGGAAAAATCCTGCACAAACCGCCTATAATACCCGGCTAAACCCAGAAAACTTCGAATCTCTGAAACAGAAGTAGGTCTAGGCCACTCAGACACTGCCTCAATCTTCTATGGATCAATCTGAATACCTTCTTTAGACACTATGTGTCCAAGAAAAGAAACACTCTCCATCCAGAAATCACACTTCGAGAATTTAGCATAAAGCTGATGATCTCTCAATGTCTGTAGTACAATCCTCAAGTGATATACATGCTCCACCATACTCCTCGAATATACCAGTATATCATCAATGAAGACTACTACAAACTGATCCACATACGGTCTGAATACCCTATTCATCAGGTCCATAAAAGCTGCTGGTTCATTAGTCAAACCAAAAGACATCACCAAAAACTCATAATGGCCATATCTAGTGCGGAACGCTGTCTTGGGAATATCGGCTTCACTGATCCGCAGCTGATGATAACCCGACCTTAAGTCAACCTTGGAAAAGAACTGTGCACCCTGTAACTGATCAAACAAATCATCTATCCTCGGGAGAGGATACTTGTTCTTCACTGTAACCTTATTCAGCTCTCTGTAGTCAATGCACAATCTCAGGGTACCATCCTTCTTCTTCACAAACAGGACTGGTGCACCCCAAGGAGAAACACTAGGTCTAATAAAACCTTTATCCAACAACTCTTGCAACTGCTCTTTCAACTCTACAGGAGCCATTCGATAGGGTGGCATAGATATAGGAGTAGTACCTGGAACCACATCTATACAGAACTCAATCTCTCTGTGAGGTGGTAAACCTGGCAACTCCTCGGGAAAAACATCAGGAAACTCACAAGCAACAGGAACATCTGTGAGTGACAACTTCTCCACTGACGTATCCCTGACCAATGCCAAATATCCCTGACAACCTTTCCTCAACAACTTCCTAGCCGTAATAGTAGAAATAAGATTCTGAGGTGCTGAACTCCTATCACCAACAAACTTAAAATCTTCTTCACCAGGAATTCTAAAAGTCACCTCCTTATTCCTGCAATCTACCACGGCAAAGTGCTGATATAACCAATCCATTCCCAGAATAACATCAAACTCCATCACATTCAACAAAATCAAATCAACGGGTAATTCTCTATCTCCCACGAGAACTGGACAACTAGAAAGAACAATATCGGTGTCCAAGGAATCGCTCAGAGGAGTGGCAACAGACAAAGGAAAAGCCATCCTCGAAGCTTACCAATAAGATTTAGAAGCAAAAACAAGAGAAACAAACGAATGCGTGGTACCCGAATCAAACAAAACCCAAGCATCCAGGTAACAAATAGAAATAATACCTGCCACAACTGCATTAGATGCCTGAGCATCCTACTGAGTGAGATGGAAGACTCTCGCCTAGCCTCGACCTCCCTATTGACTGGTAGAAGCCTGGCCAACACCTCTGGCACCTCCTCTAGTACCTCTACCATGACTCTGCTGTGGAACAAACTGAGTGGAACTCTGATGCTGGACTGGCGGTAACTGAAATGGCATGGGTGCAGCACTAGCAATCGACTGCTGTGGGAATCGTGGAATCTGCGGCTGATGATACCCGGAATAAGGACACGATATGGCAAAATGTCCTGTCTGCCCGCATCTGAAGCATGTCAGTGGTGTCAGATAACACGGTCCCTGATGGACTCTACCGCAAGTCTGACAAACACTGGCCGCTGATCCAGAACTACAACCACTACTACTGCTGGAAGCACCTGACCCAAATCTAAACGATCTACGCTGACCTCCACGGCCATGTCTACTGCTCCGATGCACTCGCTGCTGCTGTCTCTGACTCTGCTGAGTCGGACCTCGCTGCTGACTACTCGATCCAACATGAAAACTCGAATACGGAGTAGCCTGCACTCCACTCGACTGAACTCCTAGCTGGTAGTAATCAGGCATCGCTCCCTGCCTAACTAGCCTCAGCTCAATCTCCTTGGCTAACTCAATCACAGACTCGAGAGTAAGGCCTGCTGTAGGCATACTAGCAAAAGCTGAACCCAAACCAGTGACATACGTAGTAACAGCGAAATACTGATCTCGCATCAGATCCTCAGCATATCTACCCAGACGAAGAAACTCTCGGGTGTACTCCTCTACTGATCGATCTCCATGAGAAATACTGGTCAAACGAAGACGATAGCTCAAATGAAGAGGCTCTGGAAAGAATCTCCTCATGAACCGCTCTCTGAACTGAGCCCATGTCATCGTCATCATATAAGGCTGGATCATCTGAATGAACCAATCTAAGGCTGGTCCCTCGACAGACAACTCAACGATCATGATCCGCTGGTACTCGGTATGAGCAGTCCGAGTCCTAGTCTCAATCACATGCAGAAAATCTAACGGATCGAAAGTCCCATAAAAAAAAATCCTGCCAACTCGGGCATAGAACAAAGCTGCCTCAGGGTCAAACATACCCTGCTGATAGGCAGGCTGAACAACTGGAGGAACAGGAACATCAAACTCAGGCTTAACAGGCTCCCCGTCCTGTAACTCTCTCTGCCTACGGCGACCTGCTGCTCCTCGAGGTCTACCTCTGCCACGACCTCTACGTCTAACTGGCTGCTCAGGAGGTAAAACCTTGTCCTGAAAAGACTCATCATCCTCGACCTCAACGATCGGTGGAGCGACACGCGCTCGCCTCCTCATACTGAAAAGACAAACGGAAAGATTCAGACCAAACAGACAACGGAGGAATAACGCTGAAAACTAAAGCAAGGAATACTTATCAAGACGTACTCGAACCTAATTCACTGCAGTAGTTCAACAGAAAACACAACTTTAAAACTAGGGCCACGACTTACACAACTAAGCCCTGACACAGAACTCTGCTCTGATACCAACTTTGTCACGACCCAAAACAGGGGCCATGACTGGCACTAGGGAATGGGAATTCTTTCGAATCCGGAACCCGTAGCAAGCCTAAAAAAATAAAATAAAACATGCAATAATAACAATAACAATATTATATGCGGCGGAAATAAAAATCGTACATATAATAATAATATATGCACCAACTGGATTTAAATCAAATCTCAACTCATCACATATATATATAAGCTCTTTTAATACAAATCCAGTTCAAGTATAATACAATATCTCACATAAATAAAATACATAAAATCCCACGATTAAATTCACAACTACTGCAGCGTCTAGATTATAAAAATAAGACTCAAATAAGTAATTTACACAAAGAAGCCGGGGGGCGGAAGAAATCCGGCGTATCGACCTGCTACTGAGGTCTGAAGATGTTGACTCTCCTGAAAAATAGTCAACGGAGGGGAGTCAGACCTCACTGAGTGAATTACTATAATATATATACATGCATACTAAATGCCAATGCACACAGTCAACAGTATATACAATATGTATATATACAGGCAATTTCACACAGATGCAGAAAATCCTTTTTATATATATATTTTATTGAAAATCATCTTTTATGAAGGATCAAATAGAACCCTATGATATCGCAACCTCAGAAATAGTGTGAGACAACACTCTAGCCATACAGGCTCACTTATTCCAAATATATCCACTTAATCCATTTAGACAGTAGACTGGCCCCGAGACACTAAGTCAACCGAGCTCCAGCAGTCTGACTGCCAGTGTGATTGGCCCCGAGACACTTGGTCAACCGAGCTCCAGCAATCACACCCCAAACCACATCTCACATATATCAATAATCATAATCAAATCAATATCCACAAATAAGTTAGTATAATAGCCTAAATACTATAGGCGTACCGGTACGTACTCGGTCCTAGTGCTGCCCACTAGGTAGCACGTTCTATCGATATCCTTCATTAATAAATAATAAAACATACATTCACAATTAAATGATGCATGAATTTAAATAAAATAACAATATAAACCATATATATATCGGAAATATACCAAAAGTAAACCAGGTACATTTCGAGTATATATACGTCAAATGAATTCAATCAAATTATAACTTAAGCTAGAAATATATTTAAATACATTTTAAATATATTTTATTTACAAAACATGCATATAATTTAATAAATACCAAAAATATACTTAAATACAAATCATATTATTTATGCATTTTAATCGAAATAAAATATATATTTATAAATCATGCATCCTAAACATATATATATAGTATAGTAACTCACCTAGTGCACTCCACGAGACGGGTCCGACGGGCCTGGTCCACTAGCCCTCGTTCTCGGCGTAACTAAACAAGCAATAAATAACCGACATTAGAATAAACCTAACAGAAATCCTAGAATTCGATCTAGAGTATTAAACACAGAATTAGAAATTAGGGTTCGACTAGATATCACGTTTTACGAGAATTCTACCGAAAATCCGACAGAACCTCCCCTGTAAAATGGACATCTCTCTACTCAAAAGAGTAGAGCCGACCCTGCAAAGAAATACACTTCGAAAAACAAGCTCAACACTCAACCACAACCCCTCGGTTGGACTCCAGACTGCAATCTACCGACCGGGGTCCACAAACACAGAACAATTCCAGAAATACCAAAAATACCCTTATAACATAGAAATTCATTTTATACTTAAAAATTACATAATTAACCTTTAAACACTATAAAAACTGATAAAAACTCATTTTATTAGAAAAACCGTATATTATATATATAATTGAAAATAATTCACGAAAAATAGTTTTGATTAGTTAAAAATACCAAATAATTTTTAGAAATCATTTTTATACCTTAAATAACTATTAAAACCAATTAAATTACAATTTTAGCCAATTTAGGATAAAATTACCAAAATACCCCTATATATATAAATATACTTAAATTACTTCAAAAATTCACCAAAAATTATACAATTATCCAAAATTAATTTTCTCAACATATTTATCCATAATATTAATAATTAAACTCAATTAACCAATTAATTTCAAATAAAAACATAATTAACCATAATTTCCCAAAATTACATAAACTCAAATAATTCAAAATAAATACTTAGAAATTCATAAAAATTCCAAATAAATCCCTATAATTCATTTCAACACCTAATTTAACCATAAAACACAATTTCATAATTTAAATAATTAATTTCCGAAAATTAGAAAATAATATTAAAATATTCAAAAATATCCAAAAATCTCCAAAAATTCCACAAAAATTCACACATGTAGATTAAGCTACTAGGATCAACATTTGTGAAGGGAGTTTTCATGAATCAATCAATTCGAAGCTCAAAAAAATTGAAAACCCTAATGTGACCGAATTGGAAAATTCGAAACCTAAGCAATTCTAGACCATTTAAGCTCAAACCAAAGCTAGAATCACACTCATCGGAGCTCAAGGAGAAGAAAGAGACTGGCGGGTGTCGAAAATGGTGGTCGGAATCGGCGTGATCGACGGTGGAAGGAAACTCGGCTTCTCCGGCCAAAAGTCCACTTCCAAACGCCGGAAACGGCTACCATAGGCGGCGGGAAGAGGCTGGGGAAGGTGGTGGCACACCGGACGGCACTCTCACGGCAAGGGAACGGCACGACAGGCATCCGGACGGCGAAGGGAAGCAAATCGGGGAAGAAGGAGGCTCGGGGGTAAAATGGTAATTTTTCCAAAAGTTTGATTTTTAATGTATTATATGTATATATATATACTTTATACTATATATTAAAATAATATTAAATCACACACATTAAATATACACCACACACATAAAATTTAATATTTTAATAATTTATACTAAATAAAAATAATTAAATAACAATAAAACTAATAAATAATTAATAAAATATTAGGGTAATATTAAACCCTAATTAATAAATAATTACATATATACACGGTGTTTAGTAGTTTTAAAAATACGTATGAGTTCATGCAAGTCCGAAAATATATTTAAAATAATTTATAATAAATTATTTACGTGAAAATTTCCCCAAAAATGAAAGTCTCGGGAAAATTTTACGTAAAGCACTGTAAATAATACACAATAATTAAAATAGGTTTTAAATACATATCAACTCGTAAAAATATCGTAAGATATATATATATATACAAAAATTATTAACACTGCATATCCCGGTATAGTGTAAAAATATTTAAAAACATGGGATATTACAGTCTTCCCCCCTTACAAGAATTCGTCCCCGAATTCCAGAAAACATAATCAAGAAGGAAAGAGATACGGGTAAGAAGCTCGCATCTCAGCTTCAGTCTCCCACGTATGCTCCTCAACTCTGTCACTACGCCACAGAACCTTGACCATCGGAATCTGTTTCGATCGCAACTGTCGAACTTGATAATCAACGATCGCCACAGGTTCTTCCATAAACGTCAAATCTTCACTCACTTCTACACTGTCTGGCTACAACACGTGAGAAGGGTCTGAGATATACTTCCTCAACATCGAGATATGAAATACTGGATGCACCTGTGACATACTCGGAGGCAAATCCAACCGATATGCAACAGTGCCAACTCTCTCCAGAATCTCAAACGGTCCAATATATCTCGGTGCTAACTTACCCTTCCTGCCAAATCCCATCACACCCTTCATCGGAGATACTTTCAGAAAAATGAAATCTCCAACCTGAAACTCCACATCTCTGTGCCTAGGATCCGCATAACTCTTTTGTCTGCTAACTACGGTCTCTATTCTGCGCTTAATCACGGTGACTTTCTCTGCAGCATCCTGAACCATCTCAGGTCCAATCAAAGCTCTCTCACCAATCTCATCCCAACTCAAAGGGGATCTACAATTCCTTCCATACAACGCCTCATACGGTGCCATGCCAATACTGCTATGGTAGCTGTTATTATATGCAAACTCAATAAGTGGCAAATGATCATCCCAGCTACCTCCCAAATCCAAGACACACATCCTCAACATATCTTCCAGTGTCTGGATCGTCCTCTCAGACTGGCCATCTGTCTGAGGATGAAAAGCAGTACTGAAATCCAACCTAGTGCCCATCGCTTCCTGCAACTTCTGCCAAAAACGAGAAGTAAACACTAAACCTCTATCTGACACAATGGACACAGGTACTCCATGAAGGCACACAATATGCTTCACATACAATTTCGCCAATCTGGCAACTGAATAAGTGGCTTTCACAGGCAAGAAATGTGCAGACTTCGTCAATCTGTCTACAATCACCCAGATGGAATCGTATCCATCCTTCGAACGAGGTAAACCGATGACAAAATCCATAGCTATCCTTTCCCACTTCCACTCGGGAATAGGAAGAGGCTGAAGCTTCCCAGAAGGCTTCTGATGTTCGGCTTTCACTTGCTGACACGTCAAGCACTTAGCAACATAATCAACGACATCTTTCTTCAATCCGTCCCACCAGTATAGATCTCTGATACTGTGGTACATCTTAGTGACACCCGGATGAACGCTGTAGGCTGTAGAATGTGCTTCCTCTAAAATCTCTTCCCTTAAGTCATCCACATCAGGAACACACAATCTACCACTGATCCACAACACACCATCATCATCAAGTGTGAAATCAGTGAACTTCCCTGCTCGAACATTCTCTGTAAGCTCTTCCAGAATAGGATCTCGGCTATGAGCTGCTTTAATCCTATCCCTCAGTACAGATCGCAGTTTAAACTGAGCTAGCAGTCCACTTGATCTACTAGTCTTCATCATCAGACCTTGATCCACCATCAGATGCAACTCCTGGATCAATGGTCTCCTCTCAACACTGATGTGAGAAAGACTACCTGAGGACTTTCACTCAAGGCATCTGCTACCACATTAGCTTTACCCGGATGATATAATATCTCACAGTCATAATCCTTCAACAGTTCCAACCATCTCCTTTGCCTCAAATTCAAATCTCGCTGCTGAAAAATGTACTTAAGGCTCTTGTGATCAGTAAATATCTCACAAGTCACCCCGTACAGATAATGTCTCCAAATCTTCAAAGCAAAGATCACTGCAGCCATCTCAAGATCATGTGTAGGATAGTTCTGCTCATGCTTCTTTAACTTCCTCGAAGCATAGGCTATCACCCTTCCATTCTGCATCAACACACAACCAAGGCCAATTCTAGAGGGATCACAGTAAACTGTGAACTTATCCACACTATTAGGCAAAGCTAATACTGGTGATGTGGTCAACTTCTCCTTCAACAACTGAAAACTGTTCTCACAAGCTTCTGACCACTCGAATCTAACATTCTTCTGAGTCAAGCGAGTCATAGGGGCTGCTATCCTGGAAAAATCCTGCACAAACCGCCTATAATACCCGGCTAAACCCAGAAAACTTCGAATCTCTGAAACAAAAGTAGGTCTAGGCCACTCAGACACTGCCTCAATCTTCTGTGGATCAATCTGAATACCTTCTTTAGACACTACGTGTCCAAGAAAAGAAACACTCTCCATCCAGAAATCACACTTCGAGAATTTAGCATAAAGCTGATGATCTCTCAATGTCTGTAGTACAATCCTCAAGTGATATACATGCTCCACCATACTCCTCGAATATACCAGTATATCATCAATGAAGACTACTACAAACTGATCCACATACGGTCTGAATACCCTATTCATCAGGTGCATAAAAGCTGCTGATGCATTAGTCAAACCAAAAGACATCACCAAAAACTCATAATGGCCATATCTAGTGCGGAACATTGTCTTGGGAATATCGGCTTCACTGATCCGCAGCTGATGATAACCCAACCTTAAGTCAACCTTGGAAAAGAACTGTGCACCCTGTAGCTGATCAAACAAATCATCTATCCTCGGGGAGAGGATACTTGTTCTTCACTGTAACCTTATTCAGCTCTCTGTAGTCAATGCACAATCTCAGGGTACCATCCTTCTTCTTCACAAACAGGACTGGTGCACCCCAAGGAGAAACACTAGGTCTAATAAAACCTTTATCCAACAACTCTTGCAACTGCTCTTTCAACTCTACAGGAGCCATTCGATAGGGTGGCATAGATATAGGAGTAGTACCTGGAACCACATCTATACAGAACTCAATCTCTCTATGAGGTGGTAAACCTGGCAACTCCTCGGGAAAAACATCAGGAAACTCACAAGCAACAGGAACATCTGTGAGTGACAACTTCTCCACTGACGTATCCCTGACCAATGCCAAATATCCCTGATAACCTTTCCTCAACAACTTCCTAGCCGTAATAGTAGAAATAAGATTCTGAGGTGCTGAACTCCTATCACCAACAAACTTAAAATCTTCTTCACCAGGAATTCTAAAAGTCACCTCCTTATTCCTACAATCTACCACGGTGAAGTGCTGAGATAACCAATCCATTCCTAGAATAACATCAAACTCCATCTTATTCAACAAAATCAAATCAACGGGTAATTCTCTATCTCCCACGAGAACTGGACAACTAGAAAGAACAATATCGGTGTCCAAGGAATCGCTCAGAGGAGTGGCAACAGACAAAGGAAAAGCCATCCTCGAAGCTTGCCAACAAGATTTAGAAGCAAAAACAGGAGAAACAAACGAATGCGTGGCACCCGAATCAAACAAAACCCAAGCATCCAGGTAACAAACAGAAATAATACCTGCCACAACTGCATTAGATGCCTGAGCATCCTGCTGAGTGAGATGGAAGACTCTCGCCTGGCCTCGACCTCCCTACTGACTGGTAGAAGCCTGGCCAACACCTCTGGCACCTCCTCTAGTACCTCTACCATGACTCTGCTGTGGAACAAACTGAGTGGAACTCTGATGCTGGACTGGCGGTAACTGAAATGGCACGGGTGCAGCACTAGCAATCGACTGCTGTGGGAATCGTGGAATCTGCGGCTGATGATACCCGAAATAAGGACACGATCTGGCAAAATGTCCTGTCTGCCTGCATCTGAAGCATGTCAGTGGTGTCAGATAACACGATCCCTGATGGACTCTACCGCAAGTCTGACAAACACTGGCCACTGATCCAGAACTACGACCACTACTACTGCTCGAAGCACCTGACCCAAATCTGAATGATCTACGCTGACCTCCATGGCCATGTCTGCTCCTCTGATGCACTCGCTGCTGCTGTCTCTGACTCTGCTGAGTCGGACCTCGCTGCTGACTACTTGAACCAACATGAAAACTCGAATACGGAGTAGCCTGCAATCCACTCGACTGAACTCCTAGCTGGTAATAATCAGTCATTGCTCCCTGCCTAACTAGCCTCAACTCAATCTCCTTGGCTAACTCAATCACAGACTCGAGAGTAAGGCCTGCTGTAGGCATACCAGCAAAAGCTGAACCCAAACCAGTGACATACGTAGTAACAGTGAAATACTGATCTTGCATCAGATCCTCAGCATATCTACCCAAACGAAGAAACTCTCGGGTGTACTCCTCTACTGATCGATCACCGCGAGAAATACTGGTCAGACGAAGACAATAGCTCAAACGAAGAGGCTCTGGATAGAATCTCCTCATGAACCACTCTCTGAACTGAGCCCATGTCATCGTCATCATATAAGGCTGGATCATCTGAATGAACCAATCTAAGGCTGGTCCCTCGATAGACAACTCGACAATCATGATCCGCTGATACTCGATATGAGCAGTCCGAGTCCTAGTCTCAATCGCATGCAGAAAATCTAACGGATCGGAAGTCCCATCGAACGCAATCCTACCAACTCGGGCATAGAAAAAAGCTGCCTCAGGGTTAGACATACCCTGTTGATAGGCAGGCTGAACAGGCTGAACAACAGGAGGAATAGGAACATCAAACTCAGGCTCAACAGGCTCCTCGTCCTGTAACTCTCTCTGCTTACGGCGACCTGCCGCTCCTCGAGGTCTACCTCTGCCACGACCTCTACGTCTAACTAGCTGCTCAGGAGGTAAAACCTCGCCCTAAAAAGACTCATCATCCTCGGCCTCATCGACCGGTGGAGCGACACGCGCTCGCCTCCTCATACTGAAAAGATAAACGGAAAGATTCAGACAAAACAGACAACGGAGGAATAACGTTGAAAGCTAAGCAAGGAATACTTATCAAGACATACTCGAACCTAATTCACTGCAGTAGTTCAACAGAAAACACAACTTTAAAACTAGGGCCACGACTCACATAACTAAGCCCTGACACAGAACTCCGCTCTGATACCAACTTTGTCACGACCCAAAACAGGGCCATGACCGGCGCTAGGGAACGGGAATTCTTTCGAATCCGGAACCCGTAGCAAGCCTAAAAATAAAATAAAACATGCAATAATAACAATAACAATATTATATGCAGCGGAAATAAAAATCGTACATATAATAATAATATATGCACCAACTGGATTTAAATCAAATCTCAACTCATCACATATATATATAAGCTCTTTTAATACAAATCCAATTCAAGTATAATACAATATCTCACATAAATAAAATACATAAAGTCCCACGATTAAATTCACAACTACTGCAGTGTCTAGATTATAAAAATAAAACTCAAGTAGATAATTTACACAAAGAAGCCGGGGCGGAAGAAATCCGGCGTATCGACCTACTACTGAGGTCTGAAGATGTTGACTCTCCTGAAAAATAGTCAACGGAGGGGAGTCAGACCTCACTGAGTGAATTACTATAATATATATATACACACTAAATGATAATGCATACAGTCAACATTATATATCTAACATATATATATACAGGCAATTACACACAGATGCAATAAAATCATTTTTATATATATTATCTGAAAATCATCTTTTATGAAGGATCAAATAGAACCCTATGATATCGCAACCTCGGAAATAGTGTTAGACAACACTCTAGCCATACAGGCTCACTTATTCCAAATATATCCTCTTATTCCATTTAGACAATAGACTGACCCCGAGACACTAAGTCAACCGAGCTCCAGCAGTCTGATTGCCAGTGTGATTGGCCCCGAGACACTTGGTCAATCGAGCTCCAACAAACAATCACACCCCAAATCACATCTCACACATCAAATAATCATAGCTAATCAATATCACAAATAGGTTAGTAGTATAGCCTAAATACTATAGGCGTACCGATACGTACTCGGTCCCTAGTGCTAGCCCACTAGGTAGCACGTTCTATTGATATCCTTCATTAATAATATAAATCATTCATTCACAAAAATAAATGATGCATGAAGTTCAATAAAATAACAACATAAACCATATATATACCGGAAATATATACCAAAAATAAACCAGGTATATTTCGAGTATATATATGTCAAATGAATTCAATCAAATTATAAATTAAGTTGGAAATATATTTAAAAAACATTTTAAATATATTTTATTTATAAAGCATGCATATAATTTAATATATACCAAAATAAACTAAAAATAAACTAAAAATATACTTAAATACAAATCACATTATTTATGCATTTTAATCAAAATAAAACATATATTTCTAAATCATGCATCCTAAGCATATATATATAGTATAGTAACTCACAAATTAGTGCGCTCACGAGATGGGGTCCGACGGGACCTGGTCCACTAGCCCTCGGTCTCGCGCAACTAAACAAATAAATAACGACAGACATTAGAATAAACCTACAGAAATCCTAGAATTCGATCTAGAGTATTAAACACAGAATCAAAAATTAGGGTTCGACCGGATATCACGTTTTACTGAGAATTCTATCGAAAATTCTGCAGAACCTCCCCTGTAAAACGGACATCTCTCTCTACTCAAAAGTAGTAGAGCCGACCCTCTGCAAAGAAATACACTTCGAAAACAAGCTCAACACACTCAACCACAACCCCTCGGTTCGGACTCCAGACTACAATCTACCGACCGAGGGTCCACAAACACAGAACAATTCAGGAAATACCAAAAATACCCTTATAACATAGAAATTCATTTTATACTTAAAAATTACATAATTAACCTTTAAACACTATAAAAACCTGATAAAAAAACTCATTTTATTAGAAAAACCGTATATTATATATATAATTGAAAATAATTCACGAAAAATAGTTTTAATTAGTTAAAAATACCAAATAATTTGTAGAAATCAGTTTTTATACCTTAAATAACTACTAAAACCAATTAAATTACAATTTTAGCCAATTTAGGGTAAAATTACCAAAATACCCCTATATATATAAATATACTTAAATTACTTCAAAAATTCACCAAAAATTATACAATTATCCAAAATTAATTTTCTCAACATATTTATCAATAATATCAATAATTAAACTCAATTAACCAATTAATTTCAAATAAAAACATAATTAACCATAATTTCCCAAAATTACATAAACTCAAATAATTCAAAATAAATACTTAGAAATTCATAAAAATTCCAAATAAATTCTATAATTCATTTCAACACCTAATTTAACCATAAAAACACAATTTCATAATTTATTTAATTAATTTCCGAAAATTAGAAAATAATATTAAAATATTCAAAAATACCCAAAAATCTCCAAAAATTCCAAAAAAATTCATACATGAAGATTAAGCTACTGGGATCAACATTTGTGAAGGGAGTTTTTCATGAATCAATCAATTCAAAGCTCAAAAAAATTGAAAACCCTAATGTGACCGAATTGGAAAATTTGAAACCTAAGCAATTCTAGACCATTTAAGCTCAAACCAAAGCTAGAATCACACTCACCGGAGCTCAAGGAGAAGAAAGAGACTGGCGGTGTCGAAAATGGTGGCCAGGAATCGACGTGATCGACGGTGGCGAAAGTTTCGGCTTCTCCCGGCCAAAACCAACTTCCAGACGCCGGAAACGGCTACCACAGGCGGCGGAAGAGGCTGGGGAAGGTGGTGGCACAGCCGGAACGGCACTCTCACTACGGCAAGGGAACGGCACAGCAGGCGTCTCGGACGACGAAGGAAGCAAATCGGGGAAGAAGAGAGGCTCGGGGGCAAAATGGTAATTTTTCCAAAAGTTTGATTTTTAATGTATTATATGTATATATATATATACTTTATACTATATATTAAAATAATATTAAATCACACACATTAAATATACACCACACACATAAAATTTAATATTTTAATAATTTATACTAAATAAAAATAATTAAATAACAATAAAACTAATAAATAATTAATAAAATGTTAGGGTAATATTAACCCTAATTAATAAATAATTACATATATACACGGTGTTTAGTAGTTTTAAAAAATACGTATGAGTTCATGTAAGTCCGAAAATATATTTAAAATAATTAATAATAAATTATTTACGTGAAAATTTCCCCGAAAATACAAGTTTCGGGAAAATTTTACGTAAAGCACTGTAAATAATACACAATAATTAAAATAGGTTTTAAATACATATCAACTCATAAAAATATCGTAAGATATATAATATAAAAATTATTAACACTGCATATCCCGGTACAGTGTAAAAATATTTAAAAACACGGGATATTACAGTGGTGTATATTTAATGTGTGTGCATTTATATTATTTTAATATATAGTGTAAAAGTATATATATATACATATACATTTAATATTAAACAAAAAAATAAAAGTTTGAGTTATTTACGAAATTGCCATTGAAGCTTCTCCTTTTTCCCCCGATCCGTCCCTCACGCGAATCCGGCCACTGTCACGCCGTTCTCTTACCGTTGGTGTGCCTCATGGCATGCCACCCATCCTCCCTCCAGCTGTTCTGCCACCAGTAGAGCCCATTTCCGGCGTCGGAAGCTCGTTTTGGCCAGAGAAGCCGAAACTTTTCTCACCGTCGTTCACGCGTTTCTGGCCACCATTTTTGATACCGCCAGTCTCTTTCTTCTCCTTGAGCTTTGGTGAGTGTGATTCCAAGCTTTGTTTCACTTAAAATGGTATTGATTTGCTTAGGTTTCGATTTTGGTAATTCAGACCATTTTAGGGTTCTTGATTTTTTGAACTTTCGAATTGATTGATTCATGAGAAATTAATTCACAAATGTTGTTCCCCCTTAGCTTAATCTTCATGTGTGAATTTTTTTAGAATTTTTGGGAATTATTTTGATTTTTGGGTATTTTTTGAATATTTTATTATTATTTGCTAATTTTCGAAAATTAATTAAATAAATTATGAAATTGTGTTTTATGAGTAATTATAGGTGTTGAAATGAATTATAGAAATTTATTTGGAATTTTTATGAATTTCTATGTATTTATTTTGAATTTAATTAGTTTATGTAATTTTGAAAAATAGGGTTAATTGTGTTTTAATTGAAATTAATTGGTTAATTGAGTTTATTTATTGATATTATTGATAAATATGTTGAGAAAATAAATTTTGTGCAATTATATTATTTTTGGTGAATTTTTGGAGTAATTTTAGTATATTTATATATATATAGGGGTATTTTGGTAATTTTACCCTAATTGACTAAAAATGTAATTAAATTGGTTTTAATAGATATTTAAGGTATAAAAATGATTTATACAAATTATTTAGTATTTTTAATTAATTTAAAACTATTTTTCGTGAATTATTTTCAATTATATATATAATATACGATTTTTCTAATAAATTGAGTTTTTATCGGTTTTTACTGTGTTTTAGGGTTAATTATGTAATTTCTACTTATTAAATGTATTTCTATGATATAAGGGTATTTTTGGCATTTGTATATTGTTTTGTGAATTGTGGACCTCGGTCGGTAAATTGTAGTTTGGAGTTCCGATCGAGGGATTGTGATGGGGATTCTGTATCTATTTTTTGAAGTGTGTTTCTTTGCAGGGCCGGCTCTACTCTTTGAGTAGAGAGATGTCCGTTTTACAGGGGAGGTTCTGCCGGATTTTCAGTAGAATTCTCATAAAACGTGATGTCCGGTCGAACACTAATTCTGATTCTGTGTCCAATATTCTAGATTGAGTTTCTAGGATTTTCTGTTAGGTTTATTCTGATGTCTGTTATTTTGTTTGTTTAGTTGCGCCGAGACCGAGGCCTGTCGGATCCATCGAGGAGCGCACTAAGTGTGAGTTACTATTATATATATATATGCTTAGGGTGCATGAATTTAGAAATGTATGTTTTATATTGATTAAATATGCACATGAATAACTCAATTAGTATTTAAGTTTATTTTTAGTTTATTCTTGATTTATCTTTGGTTTATTTTGATATATTTTAATTATATGCATGTTTTATTAAACATTTATACTTAAAATATTTTTAAATATATTTCTAATTTATTTTGCAATTATATTGGATTTATTTGACGTATATATACTCAAAATATACCTGGTTTACTTTTGGTATATTCTAGTATATATATTGTTTATGTTGCTATTTTATTTAAGTTCATGCATCATTTATTTTTATGAATGTATGTTTTATGTTTTAATGAAGGATATCAATAGAACGTGCTACCTAATGGGTAGCACTAGGACCGCCGAGTATATACCGGTACGCTTACAGCATTTAGGCTATATTACTAACCATTTATGGATGTTGATTGGATATGATTATTTGATGTGTGATATGATTTGGGAGTGTGATTGCTGGAGCTTGGTTGACCAAGTGTCTCGGGGCCAATCACATTGACAGTCAGACTGCTGAAGCTTCAGTTGACTTAGTGTCTCGGGGCCAGTCTACTATCCAAATGGATCAAGTGATTATATATTGGAATAAGTGAGCCTATATAGCTAGAGTGTTGTCTAACACTGTTTTAAGGTTGTGATTTTCTAGGTTCTATTTGATCCTTCATAAACAGTGATTTTCAATATATATAAAATGATTTTATTGCATCTGTGTGTAACTGCTTGTATATATACATATTATATATATATTGTTGACTGTATGCATTGTCATTTAGTATGCATGTATATATTATAGTAATTCACTCAGTGAGGTCTGACTCCCCTCTGTTGACTATTTTTTCAGGAGAGTCATCTTCATCAGACCTCAGTAGCAGGCCTGTACGCCGGATTTCTTCCATCCCGACTTCTTTATGTAAACTGCTCACTTGAGTTTTACTTTTATAATCTAGACACTTGCAGTAGTTGAAATAAAGTCGTGAGATATGTACTTTAAATATTTGAACTGGATTTGTATTAAAAGTTTATTTATATATATGAGATGAGGATTTGATTTAAATCCCGTGGTGGATAATTATTTTTATATTTATGATTTTATTCCGCTGCACAATATTTTACTTAATTATGTTATTATTAGTATTGCAAGTATTTATTTTTTTAGGCTTGCCATGGGGTTCCGGATTCGAAAGAATTCCCGTTCCCTAGCACCGGTCATGGCCCTTGTTTTGAGTCGTGACAATATACTAAATCTTCTAAAATTGGACGGATATTATTAGATTATTATAAAATATCAACAAAAACTCATTTCATCATATTGAAATGATGTTTACTAACTTTATTAATTATTTTTTTTAATTGAAAATGTCATATGATCTAAATATTAATAGACTGCATAATCAGGAGTAGCACTCTCCTTTAACATCGATGATAATATAATTTAAATTATATATTTTAAAATGTCCTTTTAAAACAGTTACAATTTAATTACTTCACTAGCACTGACTTTATAATTATTAAATTTTTGCCAAAACTTTTAGAAATTTTTCAAGTTATACATCATTTATTTATATTTAGAACTAGAGCTTATTGTCTAGTAAACAATATTTTCTTTTTATATTTACTTTTTTAAGAATATCTATTTTCAATTTTTTTAATCCAAGTGTATAATATTGGAGAATTTTTTATAACAAAAATTTGATAACAACCGAAACTGAATAATCTACAAGTTGACCTAGAATTGGAGATCAGGCCAATGTCAAAAACCTAAAAGTCATTCGTAGCTTGTTAATTATAAAAAAGAATTTTACCAAACTAATCAAATCAAATTAATTCAAATTAAATATTATATTTAAAGTGTTTATGTAATAACCCAAGATTTTATATATTTTTAAACTGTATCGGAATATGCAGTATTAATAATTTTAATAAATATATTTGACTATTTATATAATTTGTTAATTATTAAAGTTAATATTTAATTATTTTAAGTTTTCTATGTAAAATTTCTCGAGATTTACATTTTGAAAAAATAAAAACCTAAATAATTATTTATTTATTTACGCTAGCTCATTTGATCAAATTGCATGATTTTATGTTGCCTATTAATATATATATATATATATATATACTTTTGCAAATTTACAATTTGTGTCATTCCCCTCTAACCTCCAGTCCCGACGCCCTTCCCCACCATCACCTCGTGCAAACCGCCGTTTCCCCTCCGTTCAATGCGCTTGCCGGCGTGCCACTGCCTTCCTCAGCTGCTCCGTCACCTCCCACCATCTTCTCTGGTGTTGTTTGGCCGTGGGTTGGCCGAAAGACCCGAGAGACTCCATTGTTTCTGTTCTCCTTTGTCCGGCCACCGTTCTTGATGATTCCGATATGGTTTTGCTCCTACAACTCCATAGAAGTCAATTTTAAGCTTCTGGAAGCTTGAAAACTCGAATTGGTAAGGATTTGAGCTTAGTTTCAAATTCGGCCTCTTTTGCTTCTTGATTTTTTTGAACTTCAATCTTGATGATTCAAGCTTAATTCCTTCACAAAAGTTGTTTATAGTAGCTCAATCTATGTACTAAAATTTTTGTAAAATTTTTGGAATTTATTTTGATTTTTGTGAATTTTTGATTATTTTATTAATATTTTCTAATTTTCGTAAATTAATTAAATAATTTGTGAAATTGTGATTTTTAGTGTTTATAGAGGTTGAAATTAATTTTAGAAATTAATTTGTAATTTTTGTGATTTTTGCGTAATTATTATGATTTTATTTAGTTTAGGTGAATTTTGGAAAATTAGGTTAAATGAGTATTTTGTTAAAATTATTTGGTTAATTGAGTATAATTATTGATTTTATTGAATTATATGTTGAAAAAATTATTTTTGAGTAATTATATAAATTTTAATGAATTTTTGAATAATTATAGTATATTATGTGAATTTACATATATTAGGGGTATTTTGGTAATTTGATAGTAATATTAGTTGAATATTAAGTTTAATTGGTTTTAATAATTATTTGGGGTATAAAAATGATTTTTACAAATTATTTACTATTTTTAACTAATTAAAACTATTTTTTGAAATTTATTTTCAAATTATATATAATATTCTATTTTTATAAATAAATGAGTTTTTAGTGATTTTTAATACGTTTTTGGGCTAATTAAATAATTTGGATTTATTAAATGAATTTCTATTAATATTTGTTAATTTATCAAGTTATATTGATTTTAGGTAAAAAATCGGTAAAATAATTATTTTTAGTGTTTAAATACCTAAATTGCTATATGTTGATATATAAAGGGTATTTTTGGTATTTTTGAAATTTTAATGTATTATGTGTATATCTCGTGAATTGTGAACCTCGATCGGTGAAATCGTAGTTTGGGAGTCCGACCGAGGGGTTGTGTGACTATATATTCTCGAAGTATGTTTTCTTGCAGGACCGACTCTACTTTTTGAGTAGAGAGATGTTCGTTTTACAGGGGAGGTTCTACCGAATTTTTGGTAGAATTCTTGTAAAACGTAACAGCCGGTCAATTCCCTATTCCTAATATGTGTTCGGAATTTTAGATCGAGTCTCTAGGAATTTTGTTAGATTTATTCTAATTTCGTGTTGTCATTTATTTGTTTAGTTGCATCGAGACCGAGGCCTAGTGGACCAGGCCCGTTGGACCCGTCTCGTAGAGCGCACAACTGTGAGTTGTTATTTTATATATACGTGTATTAGGATGCATGCTTTTAGAAATGTATGTTTAAATTTTATGAATTATGCATAAATGATTTAATAAATGCTTAGGTATACTTTAGATATATTTTAGTATATTTTGGTATATTTTGAATTAAATAAATTTTTTATCCATGATTTATACTTAAATTGTTTTAAGTATATATATAGTTTATTTCTGGTTTATTTTGTAATTAAACTGAATTTGTTTGTGTCACGATGTCACGACCCAAAACAGGGGCCATGACCGGCGCTAGGGAACGGGAATTCTTTCGAATCCGGAACCCGTAGCAAGCCTAAAAATAAAAATAAATCATGCAATAACAATAACCATATAATATAATATGCAGCGGAAATAAAAATCATAAATATCATAAATATTACAATATCATCCATCTCAACTGGATATAATTCAAAACTCATCACATCGCATATATAATCTCATAAATGTATAATCTTTATACAAATCCAGTTTTACTATAATACATCTCTTTAAAACAAATACTTTAATTCACAACTACTGCAGTATCTAGAGTAAATAAATAAGACTCAAGTAGACAATTTACATAAAGAAGCCGGGGCGGAAGAAATCCGGCGTATCGACCTACTACTGAGGTCTGAGGAAGTTGACTCTCCTGAAAAATAGTCAACGGAGGGGAGTCAGACCTCACTGAGTGAATTACTATAGTATATATACATACACTCTAAGTGATAATGCATACGGTCAACAGTATAAGAGTAATATGTATATATACAGGCAAGTTCATACAGATGCAGAAAAATCATTTTATATATTTTATCTGAAAATCAACTTTTATGAAGGATCACATAGAACCCTAGAATATCGTAACCTCAGAAAAATAGTGTTAAACAACACTCTAGCCATACAGGCTCACTGATTCCAAATATATCCACTTAATCCATTTGGACAGTAGACTGGCCCCGAGACACTAAGTCAACCGAGCTCCAGCAGTCTAACTGCCAGTGTGATTGGCCCCGAGACACTTGGTCAACCGAGCTCCAGCAATCACACCCCAAACCACATCTCACATATATCAATAATCATAATCAAATCAATATCCACAAATAAGTTAGTATAATAGCCTAAATACTATAGGCGTACCGGTACGTACTCGGTCTTAGTGCTGCCCACTAGGTAGCACGTTCTATAGATATCCTTCATTAATAATATAAATCATTCATTCACAATAAATGATGCATGAATTTAAATAAATCAACAATATAAACCATATATATACCGAAAATATACCAAACATAAACCAGGTATATTTTGAGTATATATACGTCAAATAAATCCAATCAAATTATGAATTAAACTAAAAATATATTTAAAAACATTTTAAATATATTTTATTAATAAAACATGTATATAATTTATTATATACCAAAAATATACCAAAAATATACTTGAATATAAATCATGTTATTTATGCATATTCAGTCAAAATAAAACATGCATTTTCTAAATCATGCATCCTAAGCATATATATATAATATAGTAACTCACCTACTGCGCTCCACGAGACAGGTCCGACGGGCCTGGTCCACTAACCCTCGGTCTCGGCGCAACTAAACAAGAAATAATTACTCGACATCAGAATAACCCTAACAGAAATCCTAGAATTCAATCTAGAGTATTAAATACAGAATCGAAAATTAGGGTTCGACTGGATATCACGTTTTACGAGAATTCTACCGGAAATCCGGCAGAACCTCCCCTGTAAAACGGACATCTCTCTACTCAAAAGAGTAGAGCCGACCCTGCAAAGAAAATACACTTCAAAAATAACACCACAATCGATCACAACCCCTCGGTCGGACTCCAGACTACAATCTGTCGACCGGGGTCCACAAACACAGAAAATATATTCAAATATACCAAAAATATCCTTAAATCATAAAAATACATTTTATAAATAAAAATTACATAATTGACCTTGAAACACTATAAAAACCGATTAAAACTCATTTTATTTGAAAAACCGTATATTATATATATAATTGAAAATAATTCCCGGAAAAATAGTTTTAATTAGTTAAAAATACTAAATATTTTGTAGAAATCATTTTTATACCTTAAATAAATATTAAAACCAATTAAATTACATTTTTAGACAATTTAGGGTAAAATTACCAAAATACCCCTATATATATATATATACCTAAATTACTTCAAAAATTCACCAAAAATCATACAATTATCCAAAATTAATTTTCTCAACATATTTATCAATAACATAAATATTTAACTCAATTAACCAATTAAATTCAATTTAAAACACAATTAACTTAATTTTACAAAATCACATAAACTTCAATAATTAAAAATAAATACTTAGAAATTCATAAAAATTCCAAATAAATTCCTATAATTCATTTCAACACCTATTTCAACCATAAACTCCAATTTCATAATTTAAATAATTAATTTCCGAAAATTCGAAAATAATATTAAAATATTCAAAAATACCCAAAAATCCAAACAACCTCCAAAAATTCTACAAAAATTCATACATGAAGATTAAACTACCAGGAACAACATTTGTGAAGGAAGTTTCCATGAATCATCCAAATTGAAGCTCAAAAAAATCGAAAACCAAAAGTGGCCGAAATATTCAACTCAAAACCTAAGCAATTCTAGACCGTTTTAGCTCAAACCAAAGCTAGAATAACACTCACCGGAGCTCAAGGAGAAGATAGAGACCGGCGGTGTCGAAAACGGTGGCCGGATGAGGGAGAAACGACGGTGGGAAGATGGGTGGTCCGGCGGTCACGCACGGGAAGAAAGAAGAAGAAGAAGAAGAAAAAGAAAAAGAAAGAAAAGGAAAGAGAAAAGAAAAGAAAAAGAAAGAAAAAGGAAAAGAAAAAGAGAAAAAAAAAGAAAAAAGAAAAAAAATAATAAATTTTAATAATTTAATAATAAATAAAATAATCAAATAATAATAAATAAATAATAAAATATTAGGGTAATAATAAACCCTAATTAAATATACACACACAGGCTTTATTTAATAATTTAAAAATATGTATGAGTTCATGCAAACCCGTAAATACATTTAAAATAATTAATAATACATTGTTTACGTGAAAATTTCCCCGAAAATGAAAGTCCCGGGAAAATTTTACGTAAAATACTGAAAATAATAGACAGTAATTAAAATAGGTTTAAAATACATATTAACTCATAAAAACATCATATAAAATACAAAAATTATTGACACTTTATATCCCGGTACAGTGTAAAAATATTTTTTAAAAACACGGGATATTACAGACGACCCAAAACAGGGGCCATGACCGGCGTTAGGGAACGGGAATTCTTTCGAATCCGGAACCCGTAGCAAGCCTAAAAAAAATAAAATAAAATAAAACATGCAATAATAATAATAATATATAATGCAGCGGAAATAAAAATCATAAATATAATAATAGCATATGCACCAACTGGATTTAAATCAAATCCTCATCATTTCATATATATAAATCTCTTGATACAAATCCAGTTCAAATATATAATACAATATCTCTTTAAATATTTAATGACTACTGCAGTGTTTAGATAAAATAAAACCCAAGACTCAGATAAGCAGTTTACGTAAAGAAGTCGGGGCGGAAGAAATCCGGCGTATAGGCCTGCTACTGAGGTCTGAAGATGATGACTCTCCTGAAAAATAGTCAACGGAGGGGAGTCAGACCTCACTGAGTGAATTACTATAATATATATACATGCATACTACATGACAATGCATACAATCAACTGTATATATCTAATATGTATATATACAGGCAATACACACAGATGCAGTAAAATCATTCTATATATTTTTATTAAAAATCATCGTTTATAAAGGATCAAATAGAACCCTAGAAAAATCGCAACCTCAAAACAGTGTTAAACAACACTCTAGCCACACAGGCTCACTTATTCCAAAATATTCACTTATTCCATTTAGACAGTAGACTGCCTCCGAGACATTAAGTCAACAGAGCTCCAGCAGTCTGACTGCCAGTGTGATTGGCCCCGAGACACTTGGTCAACCGAGCTCCAGCAATCACACCTCCAAACCATATCTCACACATCGAATAATCGTATTCAATCAATATCCACAAATGGTTAGTAATATAGCCTAAATGCTATAAGCGTACCGGTACGTACTCGGTCATAGTGCTGCCCACTAGGTAGCACGTTCTATTGATATCCTTCATTAATAAATATAAAACATTCATTCACAAATAAATGATGCATGAATTTAAATAAAATAGCAACAATAACCATATATATACTAGAAATATACCAAAAGTAAACCAGGTGTATTTCGAGTATATATACGTCAAATAAATCCAATCAAATTACAAATTAAGCTAGAAATATATTTAAAAACATTTTAAATATAATTTATTAATAAAACATGCATATAATTTAATATATACCAAAAATAAAACAAAAATAAACTAAAGATATACTTAAATACTAATCACATTATTTATGCATATTTAATCAAAATCAAACATATATTTCTAAATCATGCATCCTAAAGCATATATATATAAAATAGTAACTCACACTTAGTGCGCTCCTCGAGATAGGTCCGACGGGCCTGGTCCACTAGGGCTCGATCTCGGCGCAACTAAACAAACAATAAATAACAGAAATCAGAATAAACGTAACAGAAAATCTTAGAACTCGATCTAGAATATTAAACACAGAATCGAAATTAGGGTTCGACCGGATATCACGTTTTACGAGAATTCTACTGAAAATTCGACAGAACCTCCCCTGTAAAATGGACATCTCTCTACTCAAAGAGTGGAGCCGACCCTGCAAAGAAACACACTTCGAAAAATAGACACAACCACTCATCCATAACCCCTCGGTCGGACTCCAAACGACAGTCTACCGACCGGGGTCCACAATCACAGAACAATTTCAGAAATACCAAAAATACCCTTATAACATGGAAATACATTTTATACGTAGAAATTACATAATTAACCTTTAAACATAGTAAAAATCGATAAAAACTCATTTTATTAGTAAAATCGTATATTATATATATAATTAAAAATAATTCACGAAAATTAGTTTTAATTAGTTAAAAATACTAAATAATTTGTAGAAATCATTTTTATACCTTAAATAACTATTAAAACCAATTAAATTACATTTTTAGCCAATTTCATGCAAATTACCAAAATGCCCCTATATATATAAATATACTATAATTACTTCAAAAATTCACCAAAAATAGTATAATTATCCAAAATTAATTTTCTCAACATATTTATCAATAATATCAATAATTAAACTCAATTTACCAATAAATTTCAATTAAAAACACAATTAACCTAATTTTCCCAAAATTACATAAACCTAAATAATTCAAAATAAATACATAGAAATTCATAAAAATTACAAATAAATTTCTATAATTCATTTCAACACCTATAATTATCATAAAACATAATTTCATAATTTAATTAATTAATTTCCGAAAATTGGAAAATAATATTAAAATATTAAAAAATACCCAAAAATCAAAATAATCTCCAAAAAATTATACAAAAATATACACATGTAGATTAAGCTAAGGGAAACAATATTTTTGAAGGAATTTTTCATGAATCAATCAAATTGAAGTTCAAAAAATTCAAGAACCCTAATATGGCCGAAATCTAAAATTCGAAACCTAAGCAAATCAAGACCATTTAAGCTCAAACCAAAGCTAGAATCACACTCATCGGAGCTCAAGGAGAAGAAAGAGACCGGCGGGTGTCGAAAATGGTGGCCGGAAACGTCGTGATCGACGGTGAAGAGGAATTCGGCTTCTCCGGCCAAAACCGACCTCCAGACGCCGGAAATGGCTGCTACTGGCGGCGAGGAAGGCTAGGGAAGGTGGTGGCACGCCGGATGGCACACCAACGACAAGAAATCGGGACGGCAGTGACCGGACGGTGAGGGAAACGGAATCGGGGAAGAAGGAAGAAATCGGGGGCAATTGTGTAATTTTCCAAAATTTCATTTTTTTGACTTATAATATGTATATATATATACTTTATACTATATATTAAAATAATATTAAATTACACACATTAAATATACACCACACACTTAATATTTAATATTTTAAAATTTAATAATAAATAAAAATAATTAAATAACAATAAAATAAATAAACAATTAATAAAATATTAGGGTAATATTAATTAAACCCTAATTAGATAAATAAGTACACATATATACAGTGTTTAGTATTTTAAAAATATGTATGAGTTCATGCAAGTCCGTAAATTTATTTAAAATAATTAATAGGAAATTATTCACGTGAAAATTTCCCCGAAAATAAAAGTCTCAGGAAAATTTTACGTAAAGTACTTAAAATAATACACAATAATTAAAATAGGTTTTAAATACATATCAACTCGTAAAAATATCATAATATATATAAAAAAATTATTAACACTGCATATCCCGATGCAGTATTAAAATATTTAAAAACATGAGATATTACAGTTTGACATATATATACTTAAAATATACTTTGTTTGTTTTTGGTATATTTCTAGTATATATATGGTTTATATTGTCATTTTAATTAATGTCATGCTGTAATATCCCGAGTTTTTAAAATATTTTTATACTGCATCGGAATATGTAATGTTAATAATTTTGTATATAATTATGATATTTTTTATGAGTTTGATATTTATTTAAAGCTTATTTTAATTATTTTATGTTATTTTAAGTACCTTACATAAAATTTTTCCGAGAATTTTATTTTCGGGGAAATTAACACGTAAATAATTTAATATTAATTATTTTAAACAAATTCACGCATTTGCTATGAACACATATATATTTTTAAAGTGCTAAAATAAAGTGTATATATGTGTATTTATTTAAATTAAACTAGGGGTTTAATTAATTACCCTTATTTTTTATTATTTATTATTTAGTTTTAATATTATTTAATTATTTTTAAGTGTATAAAATTATTAATATATTAAATTATATGTGTGTGGAGTATTAATGTGTGTGGGAGTTTATATTATTATAATATATAGTGTGATTATATATATATACATATATACATAATTTTTAATCAAAAAACTAAAAGTTTGCCAAAATTACGAAAATGCCATCATCTTTTTCTTCCTTTTCCCGATCGTCCCTCACCCTATTCCGGCATCTATAACTCGGTTTTCTTCCCTTCGGTGTGCCTCCTGGCATGCCACCTTCTTCCTTAGCCTTCCCCGTCACCAGCAGCTCCCTATTCCGTTGTGGTTTGCCCAGAAAAAGCTAGAGTTGCCGAAACTCTTCTCACCGTCGTTCACAGCGTTTCCGACCACCTTTTTTGACACCGCCGGTCTCTATCTTCTCCTTGAGCTCCGGTAAGTGTGATTCTAAGATTTTTTTTCACTTAAAATGGTCTAGATTTCCCTAGGTTTTGATTTTGCAATTTCTGCCTATTAGGGTTCTTGATTTTTTTGAACTTCAATTTGATTGATTCATGAAAAATCCCTTCACAAACTTTGATCCTAGTAGCTTAATCTTCATGTTGGGATTTTTTTAGAATTTTTGGAATTTATTTTGATTTTTGGGTATTTTTTTATTATTTTATTATTATTTTCTAATTTTTGAAAATTAATTAATTAAATTATGAAATTGTGTTTTATGGTAAATATAGGTGTTTAAATGAATTATAGAAATTTATTTTTAATTTTTGTGAATTTTTTTGTATTTATTTTGAATTTATTTAGTTTATGTAATTTTGAAAAAAAATAGGGTTACTTATGTGTTTAATTAAAATTAATTGGTTAATTGAGTATATTTAATGATATTATTGAAATATATGTTGAGAAAATTAATTTTTGTGCAATTATATTATTTTTGGTGAATTTTTCGATTTATTTTAGTATATTTATATATATAAGGGTATTTTGGTAATTTTACCCTAAATTGGCTAAAAATGTAATTAAATTGGTTTTAATAGTTATTTAGGGTATAAAAATGATTTCTATAAATTATTTAGTATTTTTAACTAATTAAAAATATTTTTCGTAAATTATTTTCAATTATATATATAATATACGATTTTTTTAAATAAAATGAGTTTTATTGGTTTTTAATGTGTTTTAGGGTTAATTATGTAATTTCTACTTATTAAATGTATTTCTGTGATATAAGGGCATTTTTGATATTTTCATAATTGTTCTGTGATTATGAACTCCGGTTGGTGGATTGTAGTTTGGAGTCCGACCGAGGGATTGTGGTCGTGTTCTGTGTTTATTTTCGAAGTGTGTTTCTTTGCAGGGCCGGCTCTACTCTTTGAGTAGAGAGATGTCCGTTTTATAGGGGAGGTTCTGCCGGATTTTTGGTAGAATTCTCGTAAAATGTGATGTCCGGTCGAGCTCTAATCCTAATTCTGTCTCTAGTATTCTAGATCGAGTCTTTAGAACTTCTGTTATATTTGTTCTGATTCCTATCATTTTTGTTTGTTTAGTTGTGCCGAGACCGAGGCCTAGTGGACCAAGCTAGTCGGACCCATCTCGAGGAGCACACTAAGTGTGAGTTGCTATTTTATATATATATGTTCTAGGGTGTATGATTTTAGAAATACATGTTTTATTTTGATTAAATATGCATAATGGTTTAATTAGTACTTAAGTTTATTTTAGTTTACTTTTAGTTTATTTTTTGTTTATTTTCGGTATATTTTAAACTATATGCATGTTTTATTAATGAATTATGTTTAAAATGTTTTTGAATATATTTTTAGTTTATTTTGTAATTTAATTGGATTTATTTAACGTATATATACTCGAAATATACCTGGTTTACTTTTGGTATATTTCTAGTATATATATGGTTTATGTTGCTGTTCATTTCAATTACATGCATCATTTATTTATGAATGTATGTTTTATATTTAATAATGAAGGATATCAATAGAACGTGCTACCTAGTGGGTGGCACTAGGACCGAGTACGTACTGGTATGCTTATAGCATTTAGGCTATATTACTAACCATTTTTGGATATTGATTGGATATGATTATTTGATGTGTGAGATATGATTTGAGAGTGTGATTGCTGGAGCTCGGTTGACCAAGTGTCTCGGGGCCAATCACACTGACAGTCAGACTGCTGGAGCTCGGTTGACTTAGTGTCTCGGGGCCAGTCTACTGTCCAAATGGAATAAGTGAATATATTGGAATAAGTGAATATATTGGAATAAGTGAGCCTGTATAGCTAGAGTGTTGTCTGACACTGTTTTGAGGTTGCGATTTTCTAGGGTTCTATTTGATCCTTCATAAACTATGATTTTCAATAAAAATATATAAAATGATTTTATTGCATCTGTGTGTATTTGCTTGTATACATATGTAATATATATACTTTTGACTGTGTGCATTGTCATTTAGTATGCATGTATATATATTATAGTAATTCACTCAGTGAGGTCTGACTCCCCTCCGTTGACTATTTTTCTCAGGAGAGTCATCGTCATCAGACCTCAGTAGCAGACCCTTACACCGGATTTCTTCTGCCCCAGCTTCATTATGTAAACTGCTCACTTGAGTTTTATTTTTATTAATCTAGACACTGCAGTAGTTGTAAAAAAAATTGAAAAAAGATATTGTATTATATTGGTATGAGTTATGTACTTTAAATATTTGAACTGTATTTGTATTAAAAGTTTATTTATATATACGAGATGAGTTATTGATTTAAATCCCGTGGTGGATTATTATTTAATTATTTATGATTTTATTTACGCTGCAAATTATATTATTATTATTAATATTGTATGTTTTATTTTATTTTAGGCTTGCTACGGGTTTCGGATTTGACAGAATTCCCGTTCCCTAGCGCCGGTCATGGCCCCTATTTTAGGTTGTGACACATGCATCATTTATTTTATGAATGTATGAGTTTATGTTAAATGAAGGATATCAATAGAACGTGCTATCTAGTGGGCAGCACTAGGACTGAGTACGTACCGGTACGACGATAGAATTTAGGTTAAATTACTAACCCATTTGTGGATTATGATTGGATTGATTTGATTGATGTGTGATGTGATTTGAGAGTGTGATTGCTGGAGCTCGGTTGACCAAGTGTCTCGAGGCCAATCACATTGACAGTCAAACTGTTGGAGCTCGGTTGACTTAGTGTCTCGGGGCCAGTCTACTATCCAAATGGAACAAGTGAATTTATTTAGAATAAATGAGCCTGTATGGCTAGAGTGTTGTCTAACACTAATTGAGGTTACGATCATTTAGGGTTCTATTTGATCCTTCATAAACGGTTATTATTTTCAGTATTATATAAAATAATTTTTGCTGCATCCATTTGTAGTTGCCTGTATATATATTTATTATATATACTATTGAATGTGTGCATTTGTCATTTAGCTATGCATGTATATATATTATAACAATTCACTCAATGAGGTCTGACTCCCCTCTATTAACATTTTTTAGGAAAGTCTTCATCGTCAGACCTCAGTAGTAGACCTTTACGTCGGATTTCTTCCGCCCCAGCCTTATTGTGTAAACTGATTACCTGAGTTTTATTTTGTATTCTAGACACTGCAGTAGTTGTTTCAGTGAGCTGTATGTATTATATATGTATGAGATTTAAATTTTAAAAGTTTGAATCGAGAATTTGTATTGAAAGATTTTATATATATGAGATGGATTTGTGTTATTAAATCAGTGGATGAGTTATATTATTACTTATGAGATTTTAATTTTCGCTACAAGATATGTTATTTATTTTATTATTATTGCATGCTTTTATATATTTTTTTAAAGGCTTATTACAGGTTCTGGATTCGAAAGAATTTCTGTTCCCTAGCGCCGGTCATGGCCCCCTATTTTGGGTCATGACAAAGTTGGTATCAGAGTGGAGTTCTACGTCAGGGCCTTAGTTGTGTGAGTTATGGCCCTAGTTTTCAGTGTTGTTTTTTTGTTGAAACTACTGCAGTGAATTAGGTTCGAGTATGTCTTGATAAGTATTCCTTGATTTAGTTTTCTGCGTTATCCTCTATTGTCTATTTTTTCTGAATCCTTCTATTTGTCTTTTCAGAATGAGGAGGCGAGCGCGTGTCGCTCCACCAGTTGTTGAGGTCGAGGATGATGAGTGCTTCCAGGATGAGGTTTTACCTCCTGAGCCGCCAGTTAGGTGCAAAGGTTGTGGTAGAGGTAGATGTCATGACCCAAACTATGAGTCATGACCGGCACTAAGGAATGAGAATTCTTTCGAATCCGGAACTCGTAGTAAGCCTTAGAAAATAAAATCATGCAATAATTAATAAAAATACGACATAATTAAAATTTTTTCGAATTAATATATAATATAAATACTTCAAATCCTTCTCAATGAATACATCATCGTATAGTAATTAAATACAAAGTCTCAGAATATTAAATATCCACAACAAAATAATACTCCTCAGACATAATAACACAACTACTGCAGTTCTAAAAAACAAATCAGAAGTTCAAATTTTTACATTATATAAAATAGTCGGGACTGAAGAACACCGGTGAGGAACTCTACAACTAAGGTCTAACGATAAAGGATCTCCTGAAAAAAAATAATTGAGGGGGGTCAGACCTCACTAAGTGAATTATTATACTATATATACATGCAAACTAAACCATAACAATTAGGCATTCTTATATATATATATATATATATATATATATATATATATATATATATATATATATATATATGTATGTATGTATGTATGTATGTATGTATGTATATACACACATTCCACATGAATGCCAAACTCTGCCTTTATAAATATACTAAATGTAGAAAACATTTATTTTAATTCATGAAGGATCCATAGAACCCTAATAATAACAACCCCAAACAATCCTATCATCACTCTAGCCACACGGGCTCACTTGATTCCAAATAGAACACTTATTCCAATCTGGACAGTAGACTGGCCCCGAGACACTAAGTCGACCGAGCTCCAGCAGTCTGGCAGTCAGTGTGATTGGCCCCGAGACACTTGGTCAACCGAGCTCCAACAATCACACTATCTATCATCTCACATCTCAATCAACCCAATAGATCATTCAATCCACTTATAGACAGTAGACTGGCCCCGAGACACTAAGTCAACCGAGCTCCAGTAGTCTGACTGTCAGTGTCATGACCTAAAATAGGGGCCATGACCGGCGCTAGGGAATGGGAATTCTTTCGAATCCGGAACCCGTAGCAAGCCTAAAAATAAAATAAAACATACAATAACAATAATAACAACACTTAGTGCAGCGGAAATAAAATCATAAATATAATAACATTTGCACCAACTGAATTTAAATTAAATCCTCATCTCATATATATAAACCTTTTAATACAAATCTAGTTCAAATATAATACAACATCTCTTTAACAGTTTAATGACTACTGCAGTGTCTAGATTATAAAAATAAAACTCAAGACTCAGATAAGCAGTTTACATAAAGAGGCCGGGGCGGAAGAAATCCGGCGTACAGGCCTACTACTGAGGTCTGAAGAAGATGACTCTCCTGAAAAATAGTCAACGGAGGGGAGTCAGACCTCACTGAGTGAATTACTATAATATATATACATGCATACTAAATGACAATGCATACAATCAACAGTATATATCTAATATGTACATATACAGGCAAATACACACAGATGCTGTAAAATCATTTTTTATATTTTATTGAAATTCACAGTTTATGAAGGATCAAATAGAACCCTAGAATATCGCAACCTCGAACAGTGTTAGACAACACTCTAGCCATACAAGCTCACTTATTCCAAATATGTTCACTTATTCCATTTGGACAGTAGACTGGCCCTGAGACGCTAAGTCAACCGAGCTCCAGCAGTCTGACTGTTAGTGTGATTGGCCTTGAGACACTAGGTCAACCGAGCTCCAGCAATCACACCTAAATCACATCACACATCAAATAATCAAATCTCATCAATACCATCAAACATGTTAGTAATATAGCCTAAATGCTATAAGCGTACCGGTACGTACTCGGTCCTAGTGCTGCCCACTAGGTAGCACGTTCTATTGATATCCTTCAATAATAAATATAAAACATTCATTCACAAATAAATGATGCATGAATTTAAATAAAATAACAATATAAACCATATATATACTGGAAATATACCAAAAGTAAACCAGGTATATCTCGAGTATATATACGTCAAACAAATCCAATCAAATTACAAAATAAGCTAGAAATGTATTTAAAAACATTGTAAACATAAATGGTTAATAAAGCATGCATATAATTTAATATATACCAAAAATAAGCCAAAAGTAAACTAAAAATAAACTTAAATACTAATCACATTATTTATGCATATTTAATCAAAATAAAACATATACTTCTAAAATCATGCATCCTAAAGCATATATATATAAAATAGTAACTCACACTTAGTGCGCTCCTTGAGATGGGTCCGACGGGCCTGGTCCACTAGGCCTCGGTCTCGGCGCAACTAAACAAACAATAAATAACAGACATCAGAATAAACCTAACAGAAAATCCTAGAAACTCGATCTAGAATATTGGACATAGAAACAGAATTAGGGTTTGACCGGACATCGCGTTTTACGAGAATTCTATCAGAAATTTGGCAGAACCTCCCCTGTAAAATGGACATCTCTCTACTCAAAGAGTAGAGCCAGCCCTGCAAAGAAGCGCACTTCGAAAACAGGCACAAAAACTCATCCACAACCCCTCGGTCGGACTCCAAACTACAGTCTACCGACCGGGGTCCACAATCACAGAATAATTATAAAAATACCAAAAATACCCTTATATCACAGAAATACATTTTATAAGTAGAAATTACGTAATTAACCTTAAAACACAGTAAAAACCGATAAAACTCATTTTATTTAGAAAAATCGTATATTATATATATAATTGAAAATAATTCACGAAAAATAGTTTTAATTAATTAAAAATACTAAATAATTTGTAGAAATCATTTTTATACCTTAAATAATTATTAAAACCAATTAAATTACATTTTTAGTCAATTTAGGGTAAAATTACCAAAATACCCCTATATGTATAATTATATTAAAATTACTCCAAAAATTCACCAAAAATAGTATAATTATCCAAAATTAATTTTCTCAACATTTTTATCAATAATATCAATAATTAAACTCAATTCACTAATTAATTTCAATTAAAAACACAATTAACCCTATTTTCCCAAAATTACATAAACCTAAATAAATTCAAAATAAATAGATAAAAATTCCAAATAAATTTCTATAATTAATTTCAACACCTATATTTATCATAAAACACAATTTCATAATTTAATTAATTAATTTCCGAAAATTAGAAAATAATATTAAAATATTCAAAAATACCCAAAAATCAAAATAATCTCCAAAAATTCCACAAAAATTTAAACGTGAAGATTAAGCTACTAGGATCAACATTTGTGAAGGAATTTTTCATGAATCAATCAAATTAAAGTTCAAAAAATCAAGAACCCTAATAGGCTGAAATTGAAAAATCGAAACCTAAGCAAATCAAGACAATTTTAAGTGAAACAAAGCTTGGAATCACACTCACCGGAGCTCAAGGAGAAGAAAGAGATTGGCGGTGTCGAAAACGGTGGCCGGAATCGTCGTGAACGACGGTAGCTTCCACTTTCGACTTTCCGGTCAAAGATGGCTTCTAGATGCCGGAAACAGTTGCATTAGGCGGCGGGGAAGGCTGAGAAGGAGTGGCACGCCGGACGGCACACCAACAGCAAGGAAATGGGATGGCAGGCGGCGGAACGATGATGGGAAACGGTCGGGAGGGAGAAGGAAGAAGAATGTCAATCTTGTAAATAAACCTAACTTTATAATTTTGTTAATATTAAATGTATATATGTATATATATATATACTTTACACTATATATTAAAATAATATAAAATCACACACATTAAATATACACCACACACATATAATTTAATATTTTAATAATTTAATACACCTAAAAATAATTAAATAATATTAAAACAAATTAATAAATAATAAAATATTAGGGTAATTAATTAAACCCTAATTAATTAAATAAATACACATATATACGTTATTTAGTATTTTAAAAATATGTATGAGTTCATGCAAGTCCGGAAATCTATTTAAAATAATTAATAGTAAATTATTTATGTGAAAATTTCCTCGAAAATGAAAGTCTTGGGAAATTTTACGTAAAGCACTTAAAATAATAATAAACAATTAAAATTAGCTTTAATTAAATAACAAACTCATCAAAATTTCATAAATATATATAAAAATTATTAACACTGCATATCCCGATGCAGTATAAAAATATTTAAAAATACGGGATATTACAGTCTTCCCCCCTTACAAGAATTCGTCCTCAAATTCCAGAAAGAAAATGATCACAAGATCAGGAAGGGAAGAGATACGGGTAAGAAGCTCGCATCTCAGCTTCAGTCTCCCACGTATGCTCCTCAACTCTGTTGCTACGCCACAGAACCTTGACCATCGGAATCTGCTTCGAGCGCAATTGTCGAACTTGATAGTCAACGATCGCCACAGGTTCTTCCATAAATGTTAAATCTTCACTCATTTCTACACTGTCGGGCTGCAACACGTATGGAGGGTCTGAGACATACTTCCTCAACATCGAGATATGAAATACTGGATGCACCTGTGACATACTCAGAGGCAAATCCAACAGATATGCAACAATGCCAACTCTCTCCAAAATCTCAAACGGTCCGATATATCTCGGTTCTAACTTACCCTTCCTACCAAATCTCATAACACCCTTCATCGGAGATACCTTTAGAAAAACAAAATCTCCAACTTGAAACTCCACATCTCTACGCCTAGGATCCGCATAACTCTTCTGCCTGCTAACTGCGGTCTCTAATCTGTGCTTAATCACGGTGACTTTCTCTGCAGCATCCTGAACCATCTCAGGTCTAGTCAAAGCTCTTTCACCAATCTCATCCCAACTCAGAGGGGATCTACACTTCCTTCCATACAAAGCCTCGTACGGTGCCATGCCAATACTGCTATGGTAGCTGTTATTATATGCAAACTCAATGAGTGGCAAATGATCATCCCAGCTACCTCCCAAATCCAGGACACACATCCTCAACATATCTTCCAGTGTTTGGATCGTCCTCTCAAACTGACCATCTGTCTGAGGATGAAAAGCAGTACTGAAGTCCAACCTAGTGCCCGTCGCTTCTTGCAACTTCTGCCAAAAATGAGAAGTAAACACCGAACCTTTATCTGACACAATGGACACAGGTACTCCATGAAGGCACACAATATGCTTCACATACAGCTTCACCAATCTAGCTACAGAATAAGTGGCTTTCACAGGTAGGAAATGTGCAGACTTCATCAACTTGTCTACAATCACCCAGATGGAATTGTATCCATCCTTCGAACGAGGTAAATCGACCACAAAATCCATAGCTATCCTTTCCCACTTCCACTCGGGAATAGGAAGAGGCTGAAGCTTCCTAGAAGGCTTCTGATGTTTGGCTTTCACTTGCTGACACGTCAAGCACTTAGCAACATAATCAGCAACATCCTTCTTCAATCCGTCCCACCAGTATAGATCTCTGATACTGTGGTACATCTTAGTAACACCCGGATGTATGCTATAGGCTGTAGAATGTGCTTCCTCTAGGATCTCTTCTCTCAGATCATCCACATCAGGAACACACAATCTACCACTGATCCACAACACACCATAATCATCAAGTGTGAAATCAGTGAACTTCCTTGTTCTGACATTCTCTGTAAGCTCTTCTAGAATAGGATCTCGGCTCTGAGCTGCTTTAATCCTATCCCTCAATATAGATCGTACCTTAAATTGAGCTAGCAGTCCACCTGATCTACTGATCTTCATCATCAAACCTTGATCCACCAACAGATGCAACTCCTGGATCAACGGTCTCCTCTCAACATTGATGTGAGCAAGACTGCCTGAGGACTTCCTACTCAAGGCATCTGCTACTACATTAGCTTTACCCAGATGATACAGAATCTCACAGTCATAATCCTTTAACAATTCCAACCATCTCCTCTGCCTCAGATTCAGATCTCTCTGCTGGAAAATGTACTTAAGGCTCTTGTGATCAGTAAATATCTCACAAGTCACCCCGTACAGATAATGTCTCCAAATCTTCAAAGCAAAGATCACTGCAGCCATTTCAAGGTCATGTGTGGGATAGTTCTGCTCATGCTTCTTCAACTGCCTTGAAGCATAGGCTATCACCCTTCCATTCTGCATCAACACACAACCAAGGCCAATTCTAGAGGCATCACAGTAAACTGTGAACTTGTCCACACTATTAGGCAAAGCTAACACTGGCGCTGTGGTCAACTTCTCCTTCAACAACTGGAAACTATTCTCACAAGCTTCTGACCACTTGAATCTAACATTCTTCTGAGTCAAGCGAGTCATAGGGGCTGCAATTCTGGAAAAATCTTGCACAAACCGCCTATAATACCCGGCTAAACCCAGAAAACTCCAAATCTCAGTAATAGAAGTTGTTCTAGGCCACTCAGACACTGCCTCAATCTTCTATGGATAAACCTGGATACCTTCTTTAGACACCACATGTCCAAGAAAAGAAACACTCTCCATCCAGAAATCACACTTCGAGAATTTAGCATAAAGCTGATGATCTCTCAGTGTCTGCAGTACAATCCTTAAGTGATATACATGCTCCTCCATACTCCTCGAATAAACCAGTATATCATCAATGAAGACTACCATAAACTGATCTACATATGGTCTGAATACCCTGTTCATCAGGTCCATAAAAGCTGTTGGTGCATTAGTCAAACCAAAAGACATCACCAAAAACTCATAATGGCCATATCGAGTGCGGAATGCCGTTTTAGGAATATCGGCTTCACTAATCCACAGCTGATGATAACCCGACCTCAAGTCAACCTTAGAAAAGAACTGTGCACCCTGTAGCTGATCAAACAAGTCATCTATCCTTGGGAGAGGATACTTGTTCTTCACTGTCACCTTATTCAGCTCTCTGTAGTCAATGCACAGTCTCAGGGTACCATCCTTCTTCTTCACAAACAGGACTGGTGCACCCCAAGGAGAAACACTAGGTCTGATAAAGCCCTTATCCAACAACTCTTGCAACTGCTCCTTCAACTCTTTCAACTCTGCAGGAGCCATTCTGTAGGGTGGCATGGATATAGGAGTAGTACCTGGAACCACATCTATACAGAACTCAATCTCTCTATGAGGTGGTAAACCTGGCAACTCCTCGGGAAAAACATCAGGAAACTCACAAGCAACAGGAACATCTGTGAGTGACAACCTCTCCACTGAAGTATCCCTGACTAATGCCAAATATCCCTGACAACCTTTCCTCAATAACTTCCTAGCCGTAATAGCAGAAATAAGATTCTGAGGTGCTGAACTCCTATCACCAACAAACTTAAACTCTTCTTCATCAGGAATTTTGAAAGTCACCTCTTTATTCCTGCAATCTACCATGACATAGTGCTGAGATAACCAATCCATTCCCAGAAAAACATCAAACTCCATCACATCCAACAAAATCAAATTAGCGGGTAATTCTCTATCTCCCACGAGAACTGGACAACCAAAAAGAACAATATCGGTGTCCAAGGAATCGCTCAGAGGAGTGGCAACAGACAAAGGAAAAGCCATCCTCAAAGCTTGCCAACAAGATTTAGAAGCAAAAACAGGAGAAACAAATGAATGTGTGGCACCCGGATCAAACAAAACCCATGCATCCAGGTAACAAATAGAAACAATACCTGCCACGACTGCATTAGATGCCTGAGCATCTTGCTGAGTGAGATGGAAAACTCTGGCCTATCCTCGACCTCCCTGCTGACTAGTAGAAGCCTGACCAACACCTCTGGCACCTCCTCTAGTACCTCCACCACGACTTTGCTATCGAACAAACTGAGTGGAACTCTGATGCTGGGCTGGAGGTAACTGAAATGGCACGAGTGTAGCACTAGCAATCGACTGCTATGGGAATCACGGAATCTGCGGCTGCTGATACCCGGAATAAGGACATGATCTGGCATAATGTCTTGTCTGCCCGCATCTGAAGCATGTCAGTGGTGTCAGGTAACACGGTCCCTGATGGACTCTACCGCAGGTTTGGCATACACTGGCAACTGATCCAGAACTACGACCACTGCTGCTGCTCGAAGCACCTGACCCAAATCTGAATGATCTACGTTGACCTCCACGGCCATGTCTACTGCTTTAATGCACTCACTGCTGCTGCCTCTGACTCTGCTGAGTCTGACCTCGTGCTGACTACTCAAACCAACATGAAAACTAGAGTACGGAGTAGCCTGCAATCCACTCGACTGAACTCCCAGCTGGTAGTAATCAGGCATCGCTCCCTGCCTAACTAGCCTCAACTCAATCTCCTTGGCTAACTCAATCACAGACTCTAGAGTAAGGCTTGCTGTAGGCATACCAGCAAATGCTGAACCCAAACCAGTAAAGTAGGTAATGACTGTAAAATACTGATCTTGCATCAGATCCTCTGCGTATCTACCCAGCCGAAGGAACTCTCGGGTGTACTCCTCTACTGATCGATCACCACGAGAAATGCTGGTCAGTCAAAGACGATAGCTCATACGGAGAGGCTCTGGACAGAATCTCCTCATAAATCTCTCTCTGAACTGAGCCCAGGTCATCGTCATCATATAAGGTTGGATCATCTGAATGAACCAATCTAAGGCTGGTCCCTCGACAGAAAGCTCTACAATCATGATCCATTGGTACTCGGTGTGAGCAGTCCGAGTCTTAATCGCGTGCAGAAAGTCTAACGGATCGGAAGTCCCATTGAAAGCAATCCTGCCAACTCGGGCATAGAACAAAGTTGCCTCAGGGTTAGACATACCTTGCTGATAGGCAGGCTGAACAACAGGAGGCATAGGAACATCAAACTTAGGCTCAATAGGCTCCTCGTCCTGTAACTCTCTCTTACTATGGTGACCTGCAGCTCCTCGAGGTCTACCTCTGCCACGACCTCTACGTCTAACTGGCTGCTCAGGAGGTAAAACCTCGTCCTGAAAAGACTCATCATCCTCGACCTCAACGACCGGTGGATCGACATGCGCTCGCCTCCTCATTCTGAAAACACAAACGGAAAGATTCAGACAAAATAGACAACGGAGGAATAATGCAGAAAACTAAAGCAAGGAATACTTATCAAGACGTACTCAACCTAATTCACTGCAGTAGTTGCCAAAAGAAAACACAACTCAGAAAACTAGGGCCATAACTCACACAACTAAGCCCTGACACAGAACTCCGCTCTGATACCAACTTTGTCACGACCCAAAATAGGGGCCATGACCGGCGCTAGGGAACGAGAAATCTTTTGAATCCGGAACCCGTAGCAAGCCTAAAAATAAAATAAAACATACAATAACAATAATAACAACACTTAGTGCAGCGGAAATAAAATCATAAATATAATAACATTTGCACCAACTGAATTTAAATTAAATCCTCATCTCATATATATAAACCTTTTAATACAAATCAAGTTCAAATATAATACAACATCTCTTTAACAGTTTAATGACTACTGCAGTGTCTAGATTATAAAAATAAAACTCAAGACTTAGATAAGTAGTTTACATAAAGAGGCCAGGGCGGAAGAAATTCGGCATACAGGCCTACTACTGAGGTCTGAAGAAGATGACTCTCTTGAAAAATAGTCAACGGAGGGGAGTCAGACCTCACTGAGTGAATTACTATAATATATATACATGCATACTAAATGACAATGCATACAATCAACAGTATATATCTAATATGTACATATACAGGCAAATACACACAGATACTGTAAAATCATTTTTTATAATTTATTGAAATTCACAATTTATGAAGGATCAAATAGAACCCTAGAATATCGCAACCTCGAACAGTGTTAGACAACACTCTAGCCATACAAGCTCACTTATTCCAAATATGTTCACTTGTTCCATTTGGACAGTAGACTGGCCCCGAGACACTAAGTCAACCCAGCTCCAGCAGTCTGACTATCAGTGTGATTGGCCCTGAGACACTAGGTCAACCGAGCTCCAACAATCACACCCAAATCACATCACACATCAAATAATCAAATCTCATCAATACCCTCAAACAGGTTAGTAATATAGCCTAAATGCTATAAGCGTATCGGTACGTACTCGGTCCTAGTGCTGCCCACTAGGTAGCACGTTCTATTGATATCCTTCAATAATAAATATAAAACATTCATTCACAAATAAATGATGTATGAATTTAAATAAAATAACAATATAAACTATATATATATACTGGAAATATACCAAAAGTAAACCAGGTATATCTCGAGTATATATACGTCAAACAAATCCAATCAAATTACGAAATAAGCTAGAAATGTATTTAAAAACATTTTAAACATAAATGGTTAATAAAGCATGCATATAATTTATTATATACCAAAAATAAGCCAAAAGTAAACTAAAAATAAACTTAAATACTAATCACATTATTTATGCATATTTAATCAAAATAAAACATATACTTCTAAAATCATGCATCCTAAAGCATATATATATAAAATAGTAACTCACACTTAGTGCGCTCCTCGAGATGGGTCCGATGGGCCTGGTCCACTAGGCCTCGGTCTCAGCGTAACTAAACAAACAATAAATAACAGACATCAAAATAAACCTAACAGAAAATCCTAGAAACTCGATCTAGAATATTGGACATAGAAATAGAATTAGGGTTTGACCGGACATCGCATTTTACGAGAATTCTACCGAAATTCGACAGAACCTCCCCAGTAAAACGGACATCTCTCTACTCAAAGAGTAGAGCCAGCCCTGCAAAGAAACACACTTCGAAAAATAGGCATAAAAACTCATCCATAACCCCTCGGTCAGACTCCAAACTACAGTCTACCGACCGGGGTCCACAATCACAGAACAATTATAAAAATACCAAAAATACCCTTATATCACAGAAATACATTTTATAAGTAGAAATTACGTAATTAACCTTAAAACACAGTAAAAACCGATAAAACTCATTTTATTTAGAAAAATCGTATATTATATATATAATTGAAAATAATTCACGAAAAATAGTTTTAATTAATTAAAAATACTAAATAATTTTTAGAAATCATTTTTATATCTTAAATAATTATTAAAACCAATTAAATTACATTTTTAGTCAATTTAGGGTAAAATTACCAAAATACCCCTATATGTATAATTATATTAAAATTACTCCAAAAATTCACCAAAAATAGTATAATTATCCAAAATTAATTTTCTCAACATTTTTATCAATAATATCAATAATTAAACTCAATTCACTAATTAATTTCAATTAAAAACACAATTAACCCTATTTTCCCGAAATTCATAAAAATTCCAAATTAATTTCTATAATTCATTTCAACACCTATATTTATCATAAAACACAATTTCATAATTTAATTAATTAATTTCCGAAAATTAGAAAATAATATTAAAATATTCAAAAATACCCAAAAATCAAAATAATCTCCAAAAATTCTAAAAAAATTCACACATGAAGATTAAGCTACTAGGATCAACATTTGTGAATGAATTTTTCATGAATCAATCAAATTAAAGTTCAAAAAAATCAAGAACCCTAATAGGCCGAAATTGAAAAATCGAAACCTAAGCAAATCAAGACCATTTTAAGTGAAACAAAGCTTGGAATCACACTCACCAGAGCTCAAGGAGAAGAAAGAGACCGGCGGTGTTGAAAACAGTGGCCGGAATCATCGTGAACAACGGTAGCTTCCACTTTCGGCTTTCTGGCCAAAAATGGTTTCCAGACGCCGGAAACAGCTATAGCAGGTGGCGGGGAAGGCTGAGGAAGGAGGTGGCACGCTGGAGGGCACACCAATGGCAAGGAAATGGGACGGCAGGCGGCGGAACGATGATGGGAAACGGTCGGGAAGGAGAAGGAAGAAGAATGGCAATCTTGTAAATAAACCTAACTTTATAATTTTGTTAATATTAAATGTATATATGTATATATATATACTTTACACTATATATTAAAATAATATAAAATCACACACATTAAATATACACCACACACATATAACTTAATATTTTAATAATTTAATACACCTAAAAATAATTAAATAATATTAAAACAAATTAATAAATAATAAAATATTAGGGTAATTAATTAAACCCTAATTAATTAAATAAATACACATATATACGTTATTTAGTATTTTAAAAATATGTATGAGTTCATGCAAGTTCGGAAATCTATTTAAAATAATTAATAGTAAATTATTTACGTGAAAATTTCCTCGAAAATGAAAGTCCTAGGAAATTTTATGTAAAGCACTTAAAATAATAATAAAAAATTAAAATTAGCTTTAATTAAATAAAAAACTCATAAAAATTTCATAAATATATACAAAAATTATTAATACTGCATATCCCGATGCAATACCATTAATCTTAGTCAAATCAATTAAATCAATTATAATCACCCAAAATTAACTCTCACTCAACCCTATTCTTTCGCACTGGTACATACATGGCCCTAGTGCTGCCCACTAGGAAGCACGTTCTATTGATATCTTTCACTTAGAATAAATCATTTATTAGGAATATAATTAATGTAGAACAATATTCATAATAGTAAAACCAACCATATATATATATATATATACCCAGTATATTTCGGTTATATATATATATATATATGTCAAATAAAATATGAAGTAAACTAAAGATAAATAATTAATATTGTTAAAAATAATTTAAATGTATAACAATAATATAACATGCATTTTCTTAAAAAAAAATATACCTAAATATACAAAAGATATGCCCTAAGTACACAAATCATTTAATAAAACATTTATGTATAAATATTCATTTAAATATGTGTTTAGGTTTAACATATATTCACAAATATACTAAAAATAAACCTAATTATCTAGCATGCATATATCAAAAATAAATCCTAAATATACCACTAATGTGTTAGGTTTAATTTAATAATAAAACATGTATTTATTTGGAAATAAATAAAAAATATACCAAAAATAAACTTAAAAATAATTTAAGTGTAGGTTTATAATATAGCATGCAATTATTTAAGAATAAACCTAAATTATAATAATCATTTAATAAAATAATTATGTCTAAATGTACATTTTAACCATGCATATATATTAAAATGTATTAAACATAAACCTAAATGTTTAATGTGCATATACTAAAATATCATCAATAATTATTTAACATGCATATATATATATAAAAGTACAACCCTAGATATACCAAAAATATTATAACTTAAAACACTTTAAGGACATAAAATGAAAATAAAAACCCTAAGTGATGCATCCTATATGCAATACATATATATACAGTATAATAACTCACATGTTAGCGTTCCACATGACAAACTCGGCGGGCCTGATTCGTTAGGCCTCGGTCTCGGTGTAACTAGACAAACAAATGACAACATGAAATCAGAATAAATTTAACAGAAATTCTAAAGACTCGATCTAGAATTTTAGACACAGAATTAGAATAGGAATTTGACCGGACATCACGTTTACGAGAATTCTATTGAAAATCCAGTAGAACCTCCCCTGTAAAACGGACATCTCTCTACTCAAAGAGTAGAGCCGGTCTTGCAAAGAAAACACACTTCGGAATAACACCAAATTCACAACCATAATCCCTCAGTCTAAAACACGTTAAAAAACCGATAAAAAACTCATTATTTAGAAAAATCGTATATTATATATATAATTTGAAAATAATTTTACGAAAAATAGTTTTAATTAGTTAAAAATACTAAATAATTTGTAAAAATCATTTTTTATACCCTAAAATAACTATTTTAACCAATTTAATTACATTTTTAGCCAATTTAGTGTAAAATTACCAAAATACCCCTATATATATAAATTTACTAAAATAAATCCAAAAATTCACCAAAAATAATATAATTACTCAAAATTAATTTTCTCAACATATATTCAATAATATCAATAAATATACTCAATTAAAAAATTTATTTCAATTAAACACATAATTAACCCTATTTTTCCAAATTACATAAACTTAATAAATTCCAAATAAATATATAAAAATTCATAAAAATTAATATAAAATCCAAAAATTCTAAAAAAATTATAGCATGTAGATTAAGCTTCTAGGAACAAAGTATGTGAAGGAATTTTTCATGAATCAACCAAATTGAAGCTAAAAAAAATTCGAAACCCAAAATGGCTGATTTGAAGAATTGAAACTTAAGCAATTCTAGACCAAATCAAGTGAAACAAAGCTTGGAATCACACTCACAGAGCTCAAGGAGAAGATAGAGACCGATGGCATCAATTTAGTGGGCCGGAAAGTACTTGATCGTAGTTAGGAGCAACTTTCGGCCTCTTGATGAAAATCGGCCAAACAATGCCGGAAATGGGAGCTTTAGGTGATGGAAATGGCTGGAGGTGGAGGAGGAAGGCTGAGGGGGCATAGTAATAGCAAGAAAACCAGCTTGAAAATGGCTGAAAATGGTGGAAAATGTGTTGGAGGAAGAGAAGAAAATGGGAGGGGCAAAATTGTAAATAAAGTAAACTTTAGTTTTTTTTTTATTAAAATTCATGTATATATGTATATATATATATATATATATATGTCCACCTTATATATATTATAATAATATAATTCCACACACAAATAATAATCACCACACAAATAATTTAATATATTTAATAATTTATACACTTAAAATTAATTAATTAATATTAAAACTAAATAATAAAAATTAAGAAAATTAATTAAGCTCTAATTAATTTAAATAAATACACATATATACATTTATTTTAGCACTTTAAAAATTATATATGAGTTCATGCAAATTCGTAAAACTAGTCAAAATAATTAGTATTAAATTATTTACGTGTCAATTTCCTCGAAAATACAATTTCTGGGAAAATTTTACGTAAAGTGCTTAAAATAATATAAAATAATTAAAATTAGCTTTAAACAAACAAAAAACTCACAAAATATCATAAATATATACAAAAATTATTAACATTGCATATCCCGATGCAATATAAAAATATTTAAAAACTCGAGATATTACAGTAGACCTCGAGGAGCGGCAGGTCACTGTAGATAGAGAGAGTTACAGGATGAGGAGCCTGTAGAGCCTGAGTATAAGGATGTTCCTGTACCTCCAGTTGTTCAGCCTGCCTATCAGCAGGGTATGTTTGACCTTGAGGCAGCTCTGTTCTATGCCAGAGTTGGCAAGATTGCCTTCAATAGGACGTCCGATCCTTTGGATTTCCAGCAAGCGATTGAGACTAATACTCAGACTACTTACACCGAGTACCAGCGGATCATGATAGTCGAGCTGTTAGTTGAGGGACCAGCCCTGGACTGGTTTATTCAGATGATCTAGCCGTATATGTTGATGATGACCTGGGCTCAGTTCCGAGAGCGATTCATGAGGAGATTCTGCCCAAAGCTGCTTCACATGAGCTATCGACTCTGGTTGACCAGTATTTCTCACAATGATAGATCTGTTGAGGAGTATACTCAAGAGTTCCTCCGGCTTGGCAGATATGTAGAGGATTTGATGCGAGACCAGTACTTCGCAGTTACCATATATGTCACTGGATTAGGTTCTGCATTTGCTGGTATGCCTATAGCGGGCCTTACTCTAGAGTCAGTGATTGAGTTGGCCAAGGCGATTGAGCTGAGGCTGGTCAGGCAGGGAGCTATGCCTGATTATTACTAGTTGGATGTTCAATCGGGTGGATTCCAGACTACTCCGTACTCAAGCTTCCAGATTGGTTCAAGTAGTCAGTAGAGAGGTCTAGCCCAGCAGAGTTAGAGACAGCAGCAGCAAGTGCATCGGAGCAGTAGACATGGCCATGGAGGTCAGCGTCGACCATTCAGACTCGTGTCAGGTGCTTCGAGCAAAAGCAGTTGTAATATCCCGAGTTGTTAAATAATTTTAAACTACATCAGAATATGCAATGTTAATAATTTTCATATATATATTTTATTATTTAATATTTAATATTTATTATTTATTAAAGTCATTTTGATTATTTTTAATTATTTTTAAGTCTTTTACGTAAAATTTTTTCGAGAGTTTTATTTTCGGGGAAATAAAAATGTAAATAAATAAATATTAATTATTTTTGACGGTTTTATGAATTTGCATGAGTCCATGCATGATTTTTAAATGTCAAATAAAAATATACATGTATACATGCATTTAAATTAAATTAGGGTTTATTTTAATTAAATTAAATTATATTATATAGTTTTGATATAAATTAAGTGTGTATATACATATATGTGTGTATATATATTGTTAAATAAGTGTGTGGTGGATAATTATTGTGTATATAATATTATATATTAAAATAATATAAACTAAAGATATATATATATACATATATATACATATAATATATACCTAAATAAAAAGTTTGAAATATTTACGAAACTGCCAGTCATCCTCTCTAAATCGCTCCCGACGCACTTCCTCCTCCATCGCTGTAACTTCCATTCTCATATTGGCGGAGTGCCTCCCAGCCAACCACCACCTTCCCAAGCTTCCTTCGCCACCCTCTCTTCCCTTTTTCGACGAGTTTTGGCCGTGAAAAGCCAAAGAGGCCGAAAGTTGATGCTAGCTCCGATCACTACCATTCCGGCCACCGTTTGAAGTGCCACTGGTCTCTATCTTCTCCTTGAGCTCTGATTAGTGCATTTCCAAGGTTTGTTTCACTTAATTTGGTCTAGATTTCCCTAGGTTTTGAATTTTCATTTTCGGCCTATTTGTGTTCTTGAATTTTTTGAGCTTCAATTTTGATGATTCAAGCAAACTTCCTTCATAAAGATTGATCCTCTTAGCTTAATATACATGTGGTAATTTTTGTAGAATTTTTGGGAATTATTTTGATTTTTGTGAATTATTTATTTATTTTATTAATATTTTCTAATTTTCGTAAATTAATTAATTAAATTATAAAATTGTGATTTATGGTGTTTATAGGTGTTAAAATGAATTTTAGAAATTTATTTTGAATTTATTTAGTTTATGTGATTTTTAGAAAATTAGGTTAAATATATTTTTTATTGGAATTAATTGGTTAATTGAGTATATTTGTTGATATTATTGAATTATATGTTGAGAAATTAATTTTTTGAGTAATTATACTATTTTTGGTGAATTTTTGAATAATTATAGTGAATTTATATAACTAGGGGTATTTTGATAATTTAGCACTAAATTGGCTAAAAATATAATTAAATTGGTGTTAATAGTTATTTAAGGTATAAAAATGATTTCTACAACTACAAATTATTTAGTATTTTTAACTAATTAAAACTATTTTTTATAAATTATTTTCAAATTATATATAATATACTATTTTTTAAAATAAATGAGTTTTTATCGGTTTTTAATAAGTTTTAGGGTTAATTGTATAATTTGGAGTTTTAAAATGTATTCTGGTCAATATTTATGAATTTATAAAGAATTATCGATTTTAATAATATTTTATTAAAATTAGGGTTTTATTGTATTTATTGGTGAAATAATTATTTTTAGTGTTTTAAATATATAATTTGCTATTATTAGGCTTCTATGGATCCTTCATGAATTAAACTAAACGTTCTCTACATTTAGTATATTTATAAAGGCAGAGTTTGGCATTTGTATGAAATGTGTGTATATACATATATATATAAGAATGCTTGATTGTTATAGTTTAGATTGCATGTATATATAGTATAATAATTCACTCAGTGAGGTCTGACCCCCCTCAATTATTTTTTTCAGGAGATCCCATATCGTTAGACCTTAATTGTAGAGTTCCTCGCCAGTGTTCTTTAGTCCAGGCTATTTTATGCAAATGTATATTTTGAACTCTGATTTGTATTCTAGAAACTGCAGTAGTAGTGTGTTATTGTATCGGAAGAGTATTATTTTATTTTGATATTAAATACTCTGAGAAATTGTATTTGAACATTGTATGAATATGTATTCATTTATGAAAGGATTTGGAGTATTTATTTTATATATTGATTCAAAATTTTTTAATTCTGTCGTACTTTTTAATTATTTATTGCATAATTTCATTTTCTAAGGCTTGCTATGGGTTTCGGATTCAAAAGAATTCTCATTCCCTAGCGTCGGTCACGACTCCTAGTTTGGTTTGTGACAGTAGTGGACGTAGTTCCGGGTTAGCTGCCAGTGTATGCCAGACCTGCGGCAGAGTCCATCAGGGACTGTGTTACGTGACACCGCTGACGTGCTTCAGATGCGGGCAGACGAGACATTTTTCCAGATCGTGTCCCTATTTTGGATATTAGCAGCCACAGATTCCATGATTTCCTCAGCAGTCGATTGCTAGTGCTGCACCCGTTCCTTTTCAATTGCCTCCAGCCCAACATCAGAGTTCTACCCAGATTGTTCCCCAGCAGGGTCGTGGTAGAGGTACTGGAGGTGGTGCCAGAGGTGTTGGCTAGGCTTCTACTAGCCAACAGGGAGGTCGAGGATAGGCCAGAGTGTTCCATCTCATTTAGCAGGATGCTCAGGCATCCAATGCAGTCGTGGCAGGTATTGTTTCTATCTGTTACCTGGATGAATGGGTTTTATTTGATCCAAGTGCCATGCATTCGTTCGTTTCTCCTATTTTTGCTTCCAAGTCTTATTGGCAAGCTTGAGGATGGCTTTTCGTTTTTTTGTCGCCACTCCTCTAAGTGATTCTTTGGACACTGATATTGCTTTTTCTAGTTGTCCAGTTCTTGTTGGAGGAAGAGAATTATCTGTTGATTTGATTTTATTGAATGTGATGGAGTTTGATGTTATTATGGGTATGGATTGGTTATCTTAGCACTATGCCGTGGTGGATTGTCGGAGTAAAGAGGTGACTTTTAGAATTCCTGGTGAAGAAGAATTTAAGTTTATGGGTGATAGGAGTTTAGCACCTCAGAATCTCATTTCTGCTATTACGGCTATGAAGTTATTGAGGAAAGGTTGTCAGGGATATTTGGCATTGGTCAAGGATACTTCAGTGGAGAAGTTGTCACTCATAGATGTTCCTGTTGCCTGTGAGTTTCCTGATGTTTTTCCTGAGGAGTTGCCAGGTTTACTACCTCATAGAGAGATTGAGTTCTGTATAGATGTGGTTCCAGGCACTACCCTTATATCTATGCCACCCTATAGAATGGCTCCTGCAGAGTTGAAAGAATTAAAGGAGCAGTTGCAAGAGTTGCTAGATAAGGGTTTCATTAGACCTGGTGTTTCTCTTTGGGGTGCACCAGTCCTATTTGTGAAGAAGAAGGATGGTACCCTGAGACTGTGCATTGACTATAAAGAGCCGAACAAGGTGACAATAAGGAACAAGTATCGTCTCCTGAGTATAGATGACTTGTTTGATCAGTTACAGGGTGCACAGTTCTTTTCTAAGATTGATTTGAGGTCGGGTTATCATCAGTTGAGGATCAGTGAAGTCGATATTCCTAAAACAACATTCCGCACTTGATATGGTCATTATGAGTTTTTGGTGATGTCTTTTGGCTTGACTAACGCACCAGCAGCTTTTATGGATCTGATGAATAGGGTATTCAGACTATATGTGGATCAATTTGTGGTAGTCTTCATTGATGATATACTGGTGTATACGAGGAGTATGGAGGAGCATGTATATCACTTGAGGACTATACTATAGACATTAAGAGAACATCAGCTTTATGCTAAATTCTCAAAGTGTGATTTCTGGAGGGAGAGTGTTGCTTTTCTTGGACACGTGGTGTCTAAAGAAGGTATCCAAATAGATCCACAGAAGATTGAGGCAATGTCTGAGTAGCCTAGACCGACTTCAGTTACAAAGATTCAGAGTTTTTTGGGTTTAGTCGGGTACTATAGGAGGTTTGTATAGGATTTTTCCAGAATTGCAGCTCCTGTGACTCGCTTGACTCAGAAGAATGTAAGATTTGAGTGGTCTGAAGCTTGTGAGAATAATTTTCAGTTATTGAAGGAGAAGTTGACCATAACCCCAGTGTTAGCTTTGCCTAATGGTATGGACAAGTTCACAGTGTATTGTGATGCCTCTAGAGTTGGCCTAGGTTGTGTGTTGATGTAGAATGGTAGGGTGATAGCCTATGCTTCGAGGCAGTTAAAGAAGCATGAGCAGAACTATCCTACACATGACCTAAAGATGGCTGCAGTGATCTTTGCTCTCAAGATTTGGAGACATTATTTCTACGGGGTGACTTGTGAGATTTTTACTGATCATAAGAGCCTTAAGTACATTTTCCAGTAGAGAGATCTGAATTTGAGGCAGAGGAGATGGTTAGAACTGTTGAAAGATTATGATTGTGAGATTTTATATCATCCGGGCAAGGCTAATGTGGTAACAGATGCACTGAGTAGGAAGTCCTCAGGTAGTTTTGCTCATATCAGTGTGGAGAGGAGACCGTTGATCCAGGAGTTACATCTGTTGGTGGATCAAGGTCTGATGATGAAGATTAGTATATGAAGTGGATTGTTAGCTCAATTTAAGGTGTGATTTGTACTGGGAGATAGGATTAAGGCAGCTCAGAGCCGAGATCTTATTCTAGAAGAGCTTGTAGAGAATGTTCGAGCAGTGAAGTTCACTGATTTCACACTCGATGATGATGGTGTTTTGTGGATAAGTGGTAGATTGTGTGTTCCTGATGTGGATAATTTGAGAGAAGAGATCCTAAAGGAAGCACATTCTACAACCTATAGCATACATCCAGGTGTCACTAAGAGGTACCACAGTATCAGAGACTTGTACTGGTGGGATGGACTGAAGAAGGATGTCGCTGATTATGTTGCTAAGTGCTTAACGTGTCAACAAGTGAAAGCTGAGCATCAGAAGCCTTCTGGGAAGCTTCAGCCTCTTCCTATTCCTGAGTGGAAGTGGGAAAGGATTGCTATGGATTTTGTGGTCGGTTTACCTCATTCTAAGGATGGATACGATTCCATCTGGGTGAATGTGGACAGGTTAACTAAGTCTGCACATTTCTTGCCTGTGAAAGCCACTTACTCTGTAGCTAGATTGGCGAAGCTGTATGTGAAGCATATTGTGTTCCTTCATGGAGTACCTGTGTCCATTGTGTCAGACAGAGGTTCAGTATTTACCTCTCGTTTTTGGCAAAAGTTGTAGGAAGCGATGGGCACTAGGTTGGACTTAAGTACTGCTTTTCATCCTCAGACAGATGGTCAGTCTGAGAGGACGTTCCAGACATTGGAAGATATGTTGAGGATGTGTGTTTTGGATTTAGGTGGTAGCTGGGATGATCATTTGCCACTCGTAGAGTTTGCATATAATAACAACTACTATAGCAGTATTGGTATGGCACCGTACGAGGCATTGTATGGAAGGAAGTATAGATCCCCTCTGAGTTAGGATGAGATTGGAGAAAGAGCTTTGATTGGACCTGAGATGGTTCAAGATGCTGCAGAGAAAGTCGTTGTGATCAATAGCATATTAGAGACCGCAGGTAGAAGAGCTATGCAGATCCTTGGTGCAGAGATATAGAATTCTAAGTAGGAGACTTTATTTTTCTGAAGATGTCTTTGATGAAGGGTATTATGAGATTTGGAAGGAAGGGTAAGTTAGCACCGAGATATATCGGACCATTCGAGATTCTGGAGAGAGTTGGCACTGTTGCATATCAGTTGGCTTTACCTCCGAGTATGTCTCAAGTGCATTCGGTGTTTCATATCTCAATGCTGAGGAAGTATGTCTCAGACCCTTCACACGTGTTGCAGCCTGATAGTATTGAAGTGAATGAAGACCTGACGATCGTGGAAGAACCTGTGGTGATCGTTGACTATCAAGTTCGACAGTTGCGTTCGAAGCAGATTCTGATGGTCAAGGTTCTGTGGCGCAGCAATAGGGTAGAGGAGCATATGTGGGAGACTGAAACTGAGATGTGAGCTTCTTACCCGTATCTCTTCCCTTCTTGATTTTGTATTTTTTCTTTTTCTGGAATTCGGGGACAAATTCTTATAAGGGGGGAAGACCGTAATAACCCGAGATTTTATATATTTTTAAACTGTATCGGGATATGTAATATTAATAATTTTAATAAATATATTTGACTATTTAATTAATTTGTTAATTATTAAAGTTAATTTTTAATTATTTTAAGTTTTCTATATAAAATTTTCTCGAGATTTACATTTTTAGGAAAATAAAATCTAAATAATTATTTATTTATTTACACTAGCTCATTATATCAAATTGCATGATTTCATGCATGATTATATGTTGCCTATTAATAATAAACCCTAAAAATGTTTATATATATATATATATATATATATATATATATATATATATATATATATATATATATATATATATATATAAACTTCCAAATAAATTTCTATAATTCATTTCAACACCTATATTTATCATAAAACACAATTTCATAATTTAATTAATTAATTTTTGAAAATTAGAAAATAATAATAAAATATTCAAAAATACCCAAAAATCAAAATAATTCCTAAAAATTCTACAAAAATTCACACATGAAGATTAAGCTAAGGGGAACAACATTTGTTAAGGGACTTTTCATGAATCAATCAATTCTAAGTTCAAAAAAATCAAGAATCCTAAAATGGCCGAATTACCAAAATTGAAACCTAAGCAAATCAAGACCATTTTAAGTGAAAAAAAGCTTGGAATCACACTCACCGGAACTCAAGGAGAAGAAAGAGACCGGCGGTGTCAAAAATGGTGGCCGGAAACGTCGTGAACGACGGTGAAAAAGAATTCGGCTTCTCCGGCCAAAACGAGCTTCCCGACGTCGGAAAGGGGCTCTGCAGGCGGCGGAATGGCTGGAGGAAGGAGGTGGCACATCGGGAGGCATACCGACGGTAAGAGAACGGCGTGACAGTGGCCGGATTCGCGTGAGGGACGATCGGGGAAGAAGGAGAAGCTTCAATGACATTTTCGTAAATAACTCAAACTTTATTTTTTGTTTTAATATTAAATGTATATGTATATATATATATATACTTTACACTATATATTAAAATAATATAAACTCACACACATTAAATATACACCACACATATATAAATTAATATTTTAAAATTTAATACACCTAAAAATAATTAAATAATATTAAAACTAATCAATAAATAATAAAATATTAGGGTAATTAATTAAACCCTAGTTAAATAAATAAATACACATATATACATTATTTAGTACTTTAAAATATATATATGAGTTCATGCAAGTCCGGAAATCTATTTAATATAATTAATAATAAATAATTTACGTGTCAATTTCCCTGGAACTGCAAGTCTCGGGAAAATTTTACGTAAAGTACTTAAAATATCATAAAATAATAAAAATCAATTTTAATTAAATGGCAACTCATAAAATATCATAAATATATACAAAAATTATTAACACTGTATATCCCGATGAAATATTAAAATGTTTAAAAAAATACGGGATATTACACCGTTTATGAAGGATCAAATAGAATCCTAAATGATCGCAACCTCAATTAGTGTTAGACAACACTCTAGCCATACAGGCTCACTTATTCCAAATAAATTCATTTGTTCCATTTGGACAATAGACTGGCCCCGAGACACTAAGTCAACTGATCTTCAGTAGTCTGATTGTCAGTGTGATTGGCCTCGAGACACTTGGTCAACCGAGCTCCAGCAATCACACTCTCAAATCACATCATGCATCAATCAAATCAATCCAATCATAATCCATAAATAGGTTAGTAATTTGACCTAAATTCTATCGTCGTATCGATACATACTCGGTCCTAGTGCTGCCCTCTAGGTAGCACGTTCTATTGATATCCTTCATTTAACATAAACCCATACATTCATAAAATAAATGATGCATGACATTAATTAAAATGACAATATAAACCATATATATACTAGAAATATACCAAAAATAAACCAAGTATATTTCGAGTATATATATGTCAAAAAAATTCAATTTAATTACAAAATAAACCATAAATAAACTATATATATACTTAAAACAATTTAAGTATAAATCATGGATAAAACATGTATTTAATTCAAAATATACCAAAACTATACTAAAATATACCTAAGCATTTATTAAATCATTTATGCATAATTCATAAAATTTAAATATACATTTCTAAAAACATGCATCCTAATACACGTATATATAAAATAATAACTCACAGTTGTGCGCTCCACGAGACGGGTCTCACTGGCCTGGTACACTAGGCCTTGGTCTCAGCACAACTAAACAAATAAATGAAAACACGAAATTAGAATAAATCTAACGAAATTCCTAAAGACTCGATCTAAATTTCTAGACACAGACTAGAAATAAGGAATTGACCGAATGTCATGTTTTACGAGAATTCTACTGAAAATTCGGCAGAACATCCCCTGTAAAACGGACATCTCTCTACTCAGAAAGTAGAGCCGATCCTGCAAGAAAACACACTTCAAGAATATATAGTCATACAACCCCTCGGTCGGACTCCTAAACTACGATTCCACCGACCGAAGTTCACAATTCACGAGATATACACAGAATACATTAAAATTCCAGAAATACCGAAAATACCCTTTATATATCAACATATAGCAATTTAGGTATTTAAACACTAAAAATAATTATTTTACCGATTTTTACCTAAAAACCCTAATTTTAATAAAATATTATTAAAAATCAATATAACTCGATAAATTCACAAATATTAATAGAAATTCATTTAATAAATCCAAATTACTTAATTAACACAAAAACGTATTAAAAATCACTAAAAACTCATCTATTTATAAAAATAGTATATTATATATAATTTGAAAATAAATTTTGAAAAATAGTTTTAATTAGTTAAAAATAGTAAATAATTTGTAAAAAGCATTTTTATACCCCAAATAATTATTAAAACCAATTAAACTTAATATTCAACTAATATTACTATCAAATTATCAAAATACCCCTAATATATATAAATTCACATAATATACTATAATTATTCAAAAATTCATTAAAATTTATATAATTACTCAAAAATTATTTTCTCAACCTATAATTCAATAAAATCAATAATTATACTCAATTAACCAATTAATTTTAACAAGATACTCATTTAACCTAATTTTCCAAAATTCACCTAAACTAAATAAAATCATAATAATTACACAAAAATTAAAAATTAATTTCTAAAATTAATTTCAACCTCTATAAACATCATAAATCACAATTTGACAAATTATTTAATTAATTTACGAAAATTAGAAAATATTAATAAAATAATAAAAAATTCACAAAAATCAAAATAAATTCCAAAAATTCTACAAAAATTACAGGATGTAGATTGAGCTACTAGAAGAAACTTTTGTGAAGGAATTAAGCTTGAATCATCAAGATTAAAGTTCAAAAAAATCGAGAAGTAAAAGAGGCTGAATTTGAAACTAAGCTTAAATCCTTACCAATTCGAGTTTTCAAGCTTCCAGAAGCTTAGAATTGACTTCTATGGAGTTCTACGAGTAAAACCACATTGGAATCATCAAGAACGGTGGCCGGATGAAGGAGAACTTCAATATATATATATAAACTTTTACAAATTTACAATTTGTGTCATCCCCTTCTAGCCTCCATTCCCAACGCCTTCCCTCACCATCACTGTGCAAACCATCATTCCCCCTCCGTTCAGTGTGCTTGCTAGCATGCCATCGCCTTCCTCAGCTGCTCCGCCACCTCCCACCATCTTCTTCGGCATTGTTTGGCCGGAAAACACGAGAGACTCCATTATTTCCATTCTCCTTCGTCCGGCCACCGTTCTTGATGATTCCAATGTGGTTTTGCTCGTAGAACTCCATAGAAGTCAATTCTAAGCTTCTGGAAGCTTGAAAACTCAAATTGGTAAGGATTTAAGCTTAGTTTCAAATTCAGCCTCTTTTACTTCTCAATTTTTTTAAACTTCAATCTTGATGATTCAAGCTTAATTCCTTCACAAAAGTTGCTTATAGTAGCTCAATATACATCTTGTAATTTTTTTAGAATTTTTGGAATTTATTTTGATTTTTGTGAATTTTTTATTATTTTATTAATATTTTCTAATTTTCGTAAATTAATTAAATAATTTGTGAAATTGTGATTTATGGTGTTTATAGAGGTTTAAATTAATTTTAGAAATTAATTTGTAATTTTTGTGTAATTATTATGATTTTATTTAGTTTAGGTGAATTTTGGAAAATTAGGTTAAATGAGTATTTTGTTAAAATTAATTGGTTAATTGAGTATAATTATTGATTTTATTGAATTATAGTTGAGAAAATAATTTTTGAGTAATTATATAAATTTTAATGAATTTTTGAATAATTATAGTATATTATGTAAATTTATATATATTAGGGGTATTTTGGTAATTTGATAGTAATATTAGTTGAATATTAATTTTAATTGGTTTTAATAATTATTTGGGGTATAAAAATGCTTTTTACAAATTATTTACTATTTTTAACTAATTAAAACTATTTTTCGAAATTTATTTTCAAATTATATATAATATACTATTTTTATAAATAGATGAGTTTTTAGTGATTTTTAATACGTTTTTGGGTTAATTAAGTAATTTGGATTTATTAAATGAATTTCTATTAATATTTGTGAATTTATCGAGTTATATTGATTTTTAATAATATTTTATTAAAATTAGGATTTTTAGGTAAAAAATCGGTAAAATAATTATTTTTAGTGTTTAAATACCTAAATTGCTATATGTTGATATATAAAGGGTATTTTCGGTATTTCTGGAATTTTAATGTATTCTGTGTATATCTCGTGAATTGTGAACCTCGGTCGGTGGAATTATAGTTTGGGAGTCCAACCGAGGGGTTGTGTGACTATATATTCTTGAAGTGTGTTTTCTTACAGGACCGGCTCTACTTTCTGAGTAGAGAGATGTCCATTTTACAGGGGATGTTCTGCTGAATTTTTAGTAGAATTCTCGTAAAACATGACATTCAGTCAATTCCCTATTTCTAGTATGTGTCCAGAATTTTAGATCGAGTCTTTAGGAATTTCGTTAGATTTATTCTAATTTCGTGTTTTCATTTATTTGTTTAGTTGCGCTGAGACCAAGGCCTAATGGACCAGGCTTGTCAGACCCATCTCGTGGAGCGCACAATTGTGAGTTATTATTTTATAAATACGTGTATTAGGATGCATGTTTTTAGAAATGTATATTTAAATTTTATGAATTATGCATAAATGATTTAATAAATGCTTAGGTATATTTTAGTATAGTTTTGGTATATTTTGAATTAAATACATGTTTTATCCATGATTTATACTTAAATTGTTTTAAGTATATATATAGTTTATTTATGGTTTATTTTGTAATTAAATTGAATTTTTTTGACATATATATACTCGAAATATACTTAGTTTATTTTTGATATATTTCTAGTATATATATGGTTTATATTGTCATTTTAATTAATGTCATGCATCATTTATTTTATGAATGTATGGGTTTATGTTAAATGAAGGATATCAATAGAATGTGCTACATAGAGGGCAGCACTAGGACCGAGTATGTATCCGTACGACGATAGAATTTAGGTCAAATTACTAACCTATTTGTGGATTATTGTCACGACCCAAAACAGGGGCCATGACCGGCGCTAGGGAACGGGAATTCTTTCGAATCCGGAACCCATAGCAAGCCTAAAAATAAAATAAATCATGCAATAACAATAACCATATAATATATATGCAGCAGAAATAAAAATCTTAAATATCACAATATTATTTTCATCACTGGATTTAAATAAAAATCTCATCTCATAGATACATAATTTCTTTAGTACAAATCCAGTTTCAATATAGTACATCTCTTTTAAAATAAATTACATAAAATCCAATACTTTAATTCACAACTACTGCAGTGTCTAGATAAAATAAATAAGACTCAAGTAGACAGTTTACATAAAGAAGCCGGGGCGGAAGAAATCCGGCGTATCGACCTGCTATTGAGGTCTGAGGAAGTTGACTCTCCTGAAAAATAGTCAACGGAGGGGAGTCAGACCTCACTGAGTGAATTACTATAATATATATACATACACGCTAAATGATAATGCATACAGTCAATAATACATATATAATATGTATATATATATACAGGCAAATTCACACAGATGCAATAAAATCCTTTTTATATATTTATTTGAAAATCATCTTTTATGAAGGATCACATAGAACCCTAGAATATCGCAACCTCAGAATAATAGTGTTAGACAACACTCTGGCCATACAGGCTCACTGAATCCAAATATATCCACTTAATCCATTTGGACAGTAGACTGGCCCCGAGACATTAAGTCAACCGAGCTCCAGCAGTCTGATTGCCAGTGTGATTGGCCCCGAGACACTTGGTCAACCGAGCTCCAGCAATCACACCCACAAACCACATCTCACATATCAATAATTACATTCAAATCAATATCCACAAATAAGTTAGTATAATAGCCTAAATACTATAGGCGTACCGGTACGTACTCGGTCCTAGTGCTGCCCACTAGGTAGCACGTTCTATTGATATCCTTCATCATTAATAATATAAAACATTCATTCACAAAATAAATGATGCATGAATTTAATCGAAATAACAATATAAACCATATATATACTGGAAATATACCAAAAGTAAACCAGGTATATTTTGAGTATATATATGTCAAATGAATTCAATCAAATTATAAATTAAGTTGAAAATATATTTAAAAACATTTTAAATATATTTTAGTTACAAAATAAGTATATAATTTAATATATACCAAAAATATACCAAAAATATGCTTAAATACAAATCACATTATCTATGCATATTTAGTCAAAATGAAACATGTATTTCTAAAATCATGCATCCTAAAGCACATATATATAAAATAGTAACTCACCTAGTGCGCTCCACGAGACAGGTCCGACGGGCCTGGACCACTAGCCCTTGGTCTCGGTGCAACTAAACAAGAAATAAATAATTGACATCAGAATAACCCTAATAGAAATCCTAGAATTCGATCTAGAGTATTTAAATACGGAAACAGAATTAGGGTTCGACTGGATATCACGTTTTACGAGAATTCTACCGAAAATCCGGTAGAACCTCCCCTGTAAAACGGACATCTCTCTACTCAAAAGAGTAGAGCCGACCCTGCAAAGAAACACACTTCCAGAAATAGGCTCAACACAATCAAAATCCCACGGTCGGACTCCAAACTACAGTCTACCGACCGGGGTCCACAAACACAGAATATACCAGATATACCAAAAATATCCTTATAGCACAGAAATACATTTCATAGGTAGAAATTACGTAATTAACCTTAAAACATAGTAAAAACCGATAAAAATTCATTTTATTAGAAAAACCGTATATTATATGTATAATTGAAAATAATTTACGAAAAATAGTTTTAATTAGTTAAAAATACCAAATATTTTGTGGAAATCATTTTTATACCTTAAATAACTATTAAAACCAATTAAATTACATTTTTAGCCAATTTAGGGTAAAATTACCAAAATACCCCTATATATATAAATATACCTAAATTACTTCAAATTCATCGAAAATCATACAATTATCCAAAATTAATTTTATCAACATATTTATCAATAATATCAATAATTAAACCCAATTATCCAATTAATTTCAAATAAAAACACATTTAACCTAATTTCTCAAAATTACATAAACTTCAATAATTAAAAATAAATACTTAGATATTCATAAAAATTCCAAATAAATTCCTATAATTCATTTCAACACCTAATTCAACCATAAACTCCAATTTCATAATTTAAATAATTAATTTCCGAAAATTAGAAAATAATATTAAAATATTCAAAAATACCCAAAAATCCAAACAATCTCCAAAAATTCTACAAAAATTCATACATGTAGATTAAGCTACTAGGATCAACATTTATGAAGGGAGTTTTCATGAATCAATCAATTCGAAGCTCAAAAAAATCAAAAACCCTAATGTGATCGAAATAGAAAAATCAAAATCTAAGCAAATCTAAACCATTTTAGCTCAAACCAAAGCTAGAATAACACTCACCGGACCTCAAGGAGTCGATGAAGACCGGCGGTGTCGAAAATGGTTGCCGGAGGAGGGAGAAACAGCGAAGGGAAGATTTCGGCCAAAAGAGGAAGAATGGAGCTGCCGGCGCCGGGGAAAGGGGCTGGAGGTGGCGGAGGACGGCTGGGAACGGCGGTGGCAAGCCGGGAGGCACACCGACGGTAGGTGGCCGGAGTTGCAGACGGTGAGGGATGGTGGTCGGGCGTCGGGCGTGGGAAGAAAGAAGAAGAAGAAGAAGAAAAAGAAAAAGAAAGAAAAAGGAAAGAAAAAGAAAAAGAAAAAGAAAGAAAAAGGAAAAAAAAAAGAAAAAGAAAAAAATAATATAAAATAAAATAATTAAATATTAATAAAATAATAATAAATAAAAAAAATAAAAAAAAATTTTAATAATTTAATAATAAATAAAATAATTAGATAATAATAAATAAATAATACAATATTAGGGTTTTATGTATTAAACCCTAATTAAATAAATATACACACACGTAGGCTTTATTTAGTATTTAAAAATACGTATGAGTTCATGCAAGTCCGTAAATACATTTAAAATAATTAATAATACATTGTTTACGTGAAAATTTCCCCGAAAATGCAAGTCCCGGGAAAATTTTACGTAAAACACTGAAAATAATATACAGTAATTAAAATAGGTTTAAAATACATATCAACTCGTAAAAATATCATATAAAATACAAAAATCATTAACACTGCATATCCCAGTACTGTGTAAAACTATTTTAAAAACACGGGATATTACAGTCTCCCCCCCCCCTTACAAGAATTCGTCCCCGAATTCCAGAAAACAAGATCAAGAAGGAAAGAGATACGGGTAAGAAGCTCGCATCTCAGCTTCAGTCTCCCACGTATGCTCTTCAACTCTATCGCTGCGCCACAGAACCTTGACCATCGGAATCTGCTTCGATCGCAACTGTCGAACTTAAAAATCAACGATCGCCACAGGTTCTTCCACAAACGTCAAATCTTCACTCACTTCCACACTGTCTGGCTGCAACACGTGTGAAGGATCTGAGATATACTTCCTCAACATCGAGATATGAAATACTGGATGCACTTGTGACATACTCGGAGGCAAATCCAACCGATATGCAACAGTGCCAACTCTCTCCAGAATCTTAAACGGTCCAATGTATCTCGGTGCTAACTTACCCTTCCTGCCAAATCTCATCACACCCTTCATCGGAGATACTTTCAGAAAAAAACGAAATCTCCAATCTGAAACTCCACATCTCTACGCCTAGGATTCGCATAACTCTTCTGTCTGCTAACTGCGGTCTCTAATCTTCGCTTAATCAAGGCAACTTTCTCTGCAGCATCCTGAACCATCTCTGGTCCAGTCAAAACTCTCTCACCAATCTCATCCCAACTCAACGGGGATCTACACTTCCTTCCATACAATGCCTCGTACGGTGCCATGCCAATACTGCTATGGTAGCTGTTATTATATGCAAATTCAACAAGCGAAAAATGATCATCCCAGCTACCTCCCAAATCCAAGACACACATCCTCAACATATCTTCCAGTGTCTGGATCGTCCTCTCAGACTGGCCATCTGTCTGAGGATGAAAAGCAGTACTGAAATCCAACCTAGTGCCCATCACTTCCTGCAACTTCTGCCAAAAACGAGAAGTAAACACCGAACCTCTATCTGACACAATGGACACAGGTACTCCATGAAGGCACACAATATGCTTCACATACAACTTCGCCAATCTAGCAACTGAATATGTAGCTTTCACAGGCAAGAAATGTGCAGACTTCGTCAATCTGTCTACAATCACCCAGATGGAATCGTATCCATCCTTCGAACGAGGTAAACCGACCACAAAATCCATAGCTATCCTTTCCCACTTCCACTCGGGAATAGGAAGAGGCTGAAGCTTCCCAGAAGGCTTCTGATGTTCAGCTTTCACTTGTTGACACGTCAAACACTTAGCAACATAATCAGCGACATCCTTCTTCAATCCGTCACACCAGTATAAATCTCTGATACTGTGGTACATCTTAGTGACACCCAGATGAACGCTGTAAGCTGTAGAATGTGCTTCCTCTAGGATTTCTTCTCTCAAATCATCCACATCAGGAACACACAATCTACCACTGATCCACAACACACCATCATCATCGAGTGTGAAATCAGTGAACTTCCCTGTTCTGACATTCTCTGCAAGCTCTACCAGAATAGGATCTCGACTCTGAGTTGCTTTAATCCTATCCCTCAGTACAGATCGTACTTTAAACTGAGCTAGCAGTCCACCTGATCTACTGATCTTCATCATCAGACCTTGATCCACCATCAAATGCAATTCCTGGATCAATGGTCTCCTCTCAACACCGATGTGAGCAAGACTACCTGAGGACTTTCTACTCAAGGCATCTGCTACCACATTAGCTGTAAAGAATCTCGCAATCATAATCCTTCAGCAATTCCAACCATCTTCTCTGCCTTAAATTCAAATCTCTCTGCTGGAAAATGTACTTAAGGCTCTTGTGATCAGTAAATATCTCACAAGTCACCCCGTACAAATAATGTCTCCAAATCTTCAAAGCAAAGATCACTGCAGCCATCTCCAGGTCATGTGTAGGATAGTTCTGCTCATGCTTCTTCAACAGCCTCGAAGCATAGGCTATCACCCTTCCATTCTGCATCAACACACAACCAAGACCAATTCTAGAGGCATCACAGTAAACTGTGAACTTATCCACACTATTAGGCAATGCTAGTACTGGCGCTGTGGTCAACTTCTCCTTCAACAACTGAAAACTGTTCTCACAAGCTTCTGACCACTCGAATCTAACATTCTTCTGAGTTAAGCGAGTCAAGGGGCTGCTATCCTGGAAAAATCCTGCACAAACCGCCTATATTACCCGGCTAAACCCAGAAAACTCCGAATCTCCGTAACAGAAGTAGGTCTTAGGCCATTCAGATACTGCCTCAACCTTCTGTGGATCAACCTGAATACCTTCTTTAGACACTACGTGTCCAAGAAAAGAAACACTCTCCATCCAGAAATCACACTTCGAGAATTTAGCATAAAGCTGATCTCTCAGTGTCTGTAGTACAATCCTCAAATGATATACATGCTCTTCCATACTCCTCGAATATACCAGTATATCATCAATGAGACTACTACAAACTGATCCACATACGGTCTGAATACCCTGTTCATCAGATCCATAAAAGCTACTGGTGCATTAGTCAAACCAAAAGACATCACCAGAAACTCATAATGGCCATAATCGAGTGCGGAACGCTGTCTTAGGAATATCAGCTTCACTAATCCGCAGCTGATGATAACCCGACCTCAAGTCAACCTTAGAAAAGAATTGTGCACCCTGGAGCTAATCAAACAAATCATCTATCCTCGGAAGAGGATACTTATTCTTCACTGTCACCTTATTCAGCTCTCTGTAGTCAATGCACAGTCTCAGGGTACCATCCTTCTTCTTCACAAACAGGACTGGTGCACCCCAAGGAGAAACACTAGGTCTAATAAAACCTTTATCCAACAACTCTTGCAACTGCTACCTTCAACTCTTTCAACTCTGCAGGAGCCATACGATAGGGTGGCATAGATATAGGAGTAGTACCTGGAACCACATCTATACAGAACTCAATCTCTCTATGAGGTGGTAAACCTGGCAACTCCTCGGGAAAAACATTAGAAAACTCACAAGCAATAGGAATATCTGTGAGTGACAACTTCTCCACTGACGTATCCCTGACCAATGCCAAATATCCCTGACTACCTTTCCTCAACAACTTCCTAGCTGAAATAACAGAAATAAGATTCTAAGGTGCTGAACTCCTATCACCAACAAACTTAAAATCTTCTTCACCAGGAATTCTAAAGGTCACCTCCTTATTCCTGCAATCTACCACAGCAAAGTGCTGAGACAACCAATCCTTTCCCAAAATAACATCAAATTCCATCACATCCAACAAAATCAAATCAGCGGTTAATTCTCTATCTCCCACGAGAACTGGACAACCAGAAAGAACAATATCAGCGTCCAAGGATCGCTCAGAGGAGTGGCAACAGACAAGGAAAAGCCATCCTCGAAGCTTGCCAACAAGATTTAGAAGCAAAAACAGGAGAAATGAATGAATGCGTGGCACCCGGATCAAACAAAACCAATGCATCCAGGTAACAAACAGAAACAATACCTGCCACGACTGCATTGATGCCTGAGCATCCTGCTGAGTCAGATGGAAGACTCTCACCTGGCCTCGACCTCCCTGCTGACTGGTAGAAGCCTGGCCAACACCTCTGGCACCTCCTCTAGTACCTCTACCACGACTCTGCTGTGGAACAAACTGAGTAGAACTCTGATGCTGGGCTAATGGCAACTGAAATGGCACGGGTGCAGCACTAGCAATCGACTGCTGTGGGAATCGCGGAATCTGCTGCTGCTGATACTCGGAATATGGACCACGATCTGGCAAAATGTCCTGTCTGCCCGCATCTGAAACATGTCAATGGTGTCAGATAACACGGTCCCTGATGGACTCTACCACAAGTCTGGCAAACACTGGCCGCTGATCCAGAACTACGACCACTGCTGCTGCTCGAAGCACCTGACCCAAATCTGAACGATCTACGCTGACCTCCACGGCCATGTCTACTGCTCCGATGCACACGCTGCTGCTGTCTCTGACTCTGCTAAGTCGGACCTCGCTGTTGACTACTCGAACCAATATGAAAACTCGAATATGGAGTAGCCTGCAATCCACTCGACTGAACTCCTAGCTGGTAGTAATCAGGCATCGCTCCCTGCCTAACTAACCTCAGCTCAATCTCCTTGGCTAACTCGATCACAGACTCCAGAGTAAGACCTGCTGTAGGCATACCAGCAAAAGCAGAACCCAAAACCAGTAACGTACGTAGTAACCGCGAAATACTGATCTCGCATCAGATCCTTGGCATATCTACCCAAACGAAGAAACTCTTGGGTATACTCCTCTACAGATCGATCTCCACGAGAAATACTAGTCAAACGGAGACGATAGCTCAAACGAAGAGGCTCTGGACAGAATCTCCTCATAAACCGCTCTCGGAACTGAGCCCCAGGTCATCGTCATCATAAAGGGCTGGATCATCTAAATAAACCAATCCAAGGCTGGTCCCTCAACAGACAACTCAACGATCATGATCCCGCTGGTACTTCGGTATGAGCAGTCCGAGTCCTAGTCTCAATCGCATGCAGAAAATCTAAAGGATCAGAAGTACCATCAAAAGCAATCCTGCCAACTCGGCATAGAACAAAGCTGCCTCAGGGTCAGACATACCCTGCTGATAGGCAGGCTGAGCAGGCTGAACAACTGGAGGAACAGGAACATCAAATTCAGGCTCAACAGGCTCCTCGTCCTGTAACTCTCTCTGCCTACGGCGACCTGCCGCTCCTCGAGGTCTACCTCTGCCACGACCTCTACGTCTAACTGGCTGCTCAGGAGGTAAAACCTCATCCTGAAAAGACTCATCATCCTCGGCCTCAACGACCGGTGGAGCGACACGCGCTCGCCTCCTCATACTGAAAAGACAAACGGAAAGATTCAGACAAAACAGACAACGGAGGAATAACGCTGAAAACTACAACAAGGAATACTTATCAAGACATACTCGAACCTAATACACTGCAGTAGTTCAAACAGAAAACACAACTTAAAAACTAGGGCCACAACTCACACAACTAAGCCCTGACACAGAACTCCGCTCTGATACCAACTTTGTCACGACCCAAAACAGGGGCCATGACCGGCGCTAGGGAACGGGAATTCTTTTCGAATCCGGAA